>PYAF01005081.1:681882-705251 GCA_007407185.1 Glycine tomentella | reverse complement strand
AGACAAGAATAATAATAACAAAGATAGTTTTAGAAAGAAAGAAAAATAAATTTAAGATAATCCTATTATTATCAACTAAACTATTTATTTTTTTAATCATAATAAATTAGGTAATTGAGTTGTATTTATAAAAAAATGGAATAAATAATGTATTTTTTAGAAAAATAATACATGTATTTTTTTATACATAAAGTAAACGTTTGCGTCATAAAATAAATATAAACAATAATACTCTTCTTCTTTTTTTGAGAGGACAATAATACTCTTCTTATGAATATTTAACATTGTATATTCAAGACTATTAATTGTTTAACAAAGGACAACTTCATACTAATTGGTTTTCATGCTTCTAATTAAGCTGTGTGATATTTTTGTTGTGGATAAGTGTAACAAATTTTGTTGTGGTTTCCGTACCTAATATTCATTCGATGATGTAATCAATTTCAGTTCTAATAATAAAGTATTATTAATATTTCATTATTATATTCTAAAATAGTTGATTTGATAAGTTGTTTGATTAAAATTACGGATTTATTACGATAATAGAAATTATGATAATAAAAAATATTTTTTATAATTTAAATTTTTATATTATTTTAGGATTATTATTAATAAAATATTAATGATTAGGATAAATCAATATACATAATGGTATTTATTAAATAAAGATTAATAAAGATCTCATTTATTAAATTAATATATATATATATATATAACTCATGATTGGCGCAATGGTGTAAGGTCTCAATATGTTTTCATGTGTGGAAACAATGAATTTAGCGAGATAACATATATTTGATTACCCTAAATCCTTCCTATACAAAGTTTTCTTAGACCAAGGACAAATACACACTATGAGCCGAATTAGTCTCTGATCCAATGGGTTGGAAAACACTCATAATCTTTGACCAAGACAAAAAATTACATACACACACACACACACACACACATATATATATATATATAGATGATGCACATGATATGACCATTGAATTGACTCAATTAAAAATTTCTAATGATTAATATTACCTTAATATGTTAATAGGAAATTTTCAAAAAGAAACATAATAATTTTCTCTGACTTGATATTATTATATTAATTAATAAGTTATTTATTGTATTTTAATTTCAGACATTAGTTGAATGAATATTAAATATAATTAAATACTTGTATAATTAATGATTAATCAATAAGGAATGCAAGGACTCTAGGTAATGAGTTTGAATACTACTAAGACCTAGGTCAAGGCAATTGAATGAAAAAAAAATGAATTTCTTAACTTATATGTTAACTTATAGAGATTGACAGGAATATCGATCATATATTAGAGTTAACTTAGAGTTGTAAATTATGAAATTAAAGAAAATATTGTATTATTCTTTTATTTATTTTTTAATGTAAAAAATATTATTTTATATTGTTTAGATGTCAAGGAGTGTTGCTAAACGTTACCTTGATTATTAATTTATTATCAATGTAGTACTGAATCTATGAGGTCACAAACAAACGAATGTTCCAATTTTTACATAAGAAAATAATTTATTTGATAATCAACTTAGAGAATTTAATTTAATCAAAAAATATTTTAGTAAAATATTATTATATTTTTTGCTTGTACTAAGAATATCATCATCATCATCAACACCTTTAACCAAAGTTAATTAGGATCGGTGAGCTAGTACCAAGAATATAATTAATATAAATATAAAGTGCATATTTTCTTAACTAGGAAGTTGTCCATAAAAATAAGAATAAGATTCTACTGTTACATATCAGGATCAAAACATGTTATTAATTAATGTAATTAACTGTGTGATTATTTGAAAATTATTTCCCCCTTAAATCAAGAAGCTTCTTAAAATAAAGAGATATGTGATTATTTTAGATGGTAAATTGTAATTTGGTATCTCTAGTTTTTCAAATCCATGATTTTGGTCTCTTTTATATTTAATTGTATCATTTGGTCCCCTAGTTTCATAAATTTACAATTTTGATCCCCCTGATAGATTATTAACTAATAATTGAGATTATTAGATATATTAAATTAATTATAAATAAAATAAAATTATTAATCGTTAAAATTTTTAATAAAAGAGTCGTGGGTTATGTTTGGTAAAAAATTTAAGTTAACTTCTAATTTTTTTTATTAACTGAAAAATTCATTTGATTATTTTGTAAACAATTTTTTTAATAATTTTTCAGTAGCTTCTAATGTTTTTTGAAAAGTTACTTCAAATAGCGCTTTTTAAAATGCTAGCTTTTTGTATTTTCTTCCATTTTTATCTTTAATATATTTATCAAATTTTTTGTTTATCATTTTTAAATAAATTATTATTTTATTATTATTTTAATCATTTTATATCTTTTATGCTACTTCAACAGTTAGTTTTATCGAACACTAATAATTTAATAAATTAATATTTTCAATTTTAAGTTAACTTTTTAGTTTTCAGCTAGTTTTGAATTAATTTTTTCTAATATAATCTATGTATACAATTTTTATATGAATTAGAGATTAATATAAATTTATTATTTCTTAATGATAAAAATAACAACTTTAATATAAATAAATAAATTTTATATATTAAAATAATTCAAAAATAAATTCTTAGCCTTTGTTTTCATAATTGAGACCTAGTCCAATGTTGGATGGGCTGGAAGCAAATATTTACTTTCAAATTTTGTCCTTGTAACGTGCATCACGTACTGAAATAAACATACCCAAATGTTCTTCACTCAAACATAGTTAGGATTGTCTCCACTTTCCCTCATTCGTCGCTTTTCTCACTTTCATTGTACAACCTTATCAACTTTTTTTCTTTTTATTTTTCACGCGTCCTATATCAATTCTTATCCTGTCTCACGGGAACAATTTAAATGACAGGAACTACAGCGAGAGAGAGAGAGAGAGAGAGAGAGAGAAAGCAAATCTGATTCAAATTTCCCATAATATTGCTATGTGTAGAATGTGAATCAATTATTAACGAGTGCAATTTTATTCAAAGATAAGCTATCCACAAGGCGACACGTTAGTAGGAGAAAATTATTATAGGAGATATGCTAAGTCCCAAACAAATCTTAGGTAGATGGGACCAAGCCAGGAAATACCAATTCTCAGTTTTAGACCTTCAGGCTTTTTGAATGCCTTTTGACTTTAGCTATGGAAATTTCAAAAGTTTTGAGTCTGTGGCATGGTCCAACCAGGGATTATTTTTTTCCCATTCCTTTCATATGTCTATGATTCCAAGATTGATTTTACATATCTAAATCTATAGTCGGATAAGAGTACTACTATGAATCTCCCGATGTAATTCGATTTCAGCGGATAGTGAGTGACCTGGCTATATATAGATTTTGTTATTCTCACTGTTCTGTTTCTCGTTGTAAATGAGAAAGAATAAAGTGAAAGTTGAGTGATAAAATGAGAAGAAATAAACTGAACAATGCGAGTTTGATTCTTCACTAATAAAAAATTAATAATTAATAGATTATAAAAATATTCTACTCTTGGTGACAATAGTTAACTACCCTACAATGACATTAACTCACCAACTCTTTGAAATATAAAAACCAATTTTATATTTGATTGTAAGAAAAGAAAGAGAGATTTTATATTTTTACTATATTAAATTTTTTGCTCTCTTGATAATTTTGTCTAGTTCCATCCCTACTTGGAAGAATTTTGATAATCCATTTTATTAGTGTACTTGATTGTAAGCTGTGGTGAGTTATCTTGCACTTTATTTGGTTAGGTAAAAATAGAAAGGGGAGGGGGAGAGGATGGAAGAGAAAGAAAGTTTGATATTTTGAATAGTTTAGTTTAATGAAAAGGGAGAAAAGAATTTAAAATTCTGGTTGGGACTCACGTAAAAATAAATCCTCTCTCAACTGATTGGATTTGTTGAGAGAAAATTGGCATTGTGTCTGCTGTTTTTGGACAAAGAGAAGACCTCTTTTACAAATAAATATTTATCATAAAGATTAAGATGATATTAATTTTCATAAATTAAACAATTTTCTTTCTTTATTTTTTCAATCAAATAATTTTTTTTAAAATCATATTTTTCTTCAATTGTACTTTTTTTTTTAGTTCTCACCTATTCTCTTCAATTATACTTTATTTCTCTTCTTCAATCAGGGGGGGTGGACGCGGGTTTAGTACTAGGGGGCCTTGCTCCCCCTGAATTTTTCAATTTAATTTTAATATATATTAAATATTTATTTTTATTTAGGGGTTTAAATATGTAAACAATATTATTTAAGTATAACATAAAAGTCATTTAAGTATTTTTTAATATTTTTAACAAAATATTCTATTCTTTTGTAGTATTTATTGTAGAAATAATTGTATCTTTTTATCGTTCTAGATAATATTTGAGTACCATATATTTTTCTTTCTAATAGTTAATATGATATTATTATTTTAAAAATTATAAATAATTTGAGAATTAAAGATTGTAAATAATTTGATTATAATCAAATAACTTTATTAGCATCCTATTTATATTGATTTCAGAATGAAAGGTTATTATTCATCTTTGTCAATGAGTCAAACTTACAAATACTGTATAGGAAAGTGTTATGTTAAATTTTGAAACACATCAATAAATATTATATCTTTTGTATTATATATCAAATTACGTCAAACGTCTATTGTAAAGTTGTAATCTTTATTATGACACAACACTTTTGTTGTAAAAGATAATTAAGTGAATAATATAGTTTATTTTAATTAATAGTTTTTTTAACATAATAAGATTTTCCGTAAAAAAAAATGTTTAACATAGATAACAATTTTCACTATATATTCATTAGGGTTCTTGGTGACATGTGAAATTGATGATTGTTATTTGTAATTTTGGGTCTTTTAAAAAATATTTAATTTATCTTCTATGTAAACATATTCTCTATTATATATTCGTAGATGAATTTTAAAAATACATAATTATGTAAACATAGTATGAATTTTGATGTTAGTTAATATATTTATCGGATGAATTTTAATTTTCATATTTGACCCCCAAGTTGTTAAATTCTGGGTTTGTCCTTGTCTTCAAACAAAATGTTATGTATGATAAATTAGTTTATTTTTACAATAATTACTTTAAAATTTATATAACACTGATTTTTTTATTTGTTGATAGATAGTATAAAATTTTCACAATAAGGATGTATAAAAATTAAACTCTTTTCTATTTATTACTTCATTTTGAATTATCTATCATAATGTTTTAGAATTTTTTTAACTACCGTAATTAGGACATTTAATTCCTTGATGAGATCCCAAGTTATTTTCATAAGCTTTTATCCTTTAGGTTGGTTAATTATGTGACTAATTCTGAATCCAAAGTTTAGTAATATTTAAAGCACATAGTCTTTCTCTAAGAATATATTATGTGAGATCAAATCTAATCATTCTCTTATAAACTCAACATGTATTATCAAATGAGTTATATTTATTAAACATGTTTTGGAATTTCTAATTTGTTTTAAAATATTTATCATTTTAAAAAGAAAAAATACTAGTTGTATTTAAAAACACTTTATTTATTGATATTGCATCTATTTATTTATGTATATCTAGATAGATAGATTATTAAAGTTTAGTATATATTATTTTAAGGATATATAGAATTGATTTAACGGTTAGGTTGATACAATATAAAGTGTATCAAAACATATGACATAATATTTAGAGTAGTTTATTTTGTGGAAGACATTAAAAGAGAATGACTCGGACACAAGCCTCATAATATATATATATATATATATATATATATATATATATATATACACACACACATGAGCAGAAGTAAGATGCATGGGGTGCATCCAATTGTAAGTATAGGAAGCACTTTATTTCTAGCATTGCTTGATATTATCTGAATATCTCACAACTCACAAGGTAGAGAGAGGCAATGCTTACCCTGTCTCAACGATGCTAACTGAATTTACCGGACCTAAACCTTTACTATGCTATACATTGGAAACACATGCATGTAATTAGTTCAAACCTAACTCTGTTCCGTACCCTTCAAATCATATATGTAGGGCACCTTGATGGATGCCTCCACAAGACATCTTTGAAAATCAGATGAAAAAATATGTTTAAGATTTAAGTATTTATTTTTACAAAAGAAGACTTTTGTTTTTATTTTATTCGTTGGATTCCATCAAAACACAATAATTTCAACTGTAATTCCTCGATATATGTTGGATTACACTGAATTATGTTAATACATGTTTGGATTGCAGTCAGTAAAACTTAAGTTTGCAAATTGAATTTAAAAAAATGTTTCAATAATCACATCTCAGAAATTGAATTTTAATTTTAAACTAAAGTTTAATCTCAAATATATTTTTAAGGAGTAACCAAACATGATTCCAAACTCATTTTTTCTTTCAAACTCATTTTTACATGAGATTAAACCAAACATTTTTAATAATAACCGTGTTTTTCAAATTTTAAACTTTTAGTATTTTCTACAATCACAGCCCATTCATAATTACTAAGTTCAACCTTTATTATTTAGTATTACACATTTTCGTATATTAAATTCAAGATGCATATTATCCGAACCAAATAAGTTTTCTAGATTAGATCTGACCTAGAATTGGTGGATGTTCAAATATTCAAAGAATCTTGGACTCTTAATAAGCTATATTATACAATCAGTGGCTGGCTTTTGTAAAGGGCCTTATAATAGAGAAATAAGAGGAATCCACCGTATAGCTGGTACTTTATTTGCTCACTCCAGATTTGGCATCTTCTTTTTACAAATTTGATTGTGATTTGTAATATATCTTTTTCAATTTTTTGTACTATAGCAATATAATTTGAGCTTTGGATCTTACTTTACCATACAGGTAATCAAAGCATGCTTATGTGTATGTGAAATAGAATAATTGAGAAAACTAAAAGTTGGGAGCATCCTTCATCTTTTCAAACACAAAAGAGATCGGGCTAGGACTCTGAAAATGGAATTCAAAGATATGCTATAATATTATGGGACTACCTATGTTTACTGGGATCATAAATATAATTGGACCACCAAAATGACCTTTTAAAATAAAATTGTTAAAAATATGCTGTTTATAAGTTTTTATATGAATTCTTTCGCTATTGAGGAAAAAGGTCAAACCCTTTATTTCCTGGAAGAGATCAAATTAAGCGAAAATTGAAGTCAAGAATATGCATGATCAACTTTTAAAAAAATCATTAAATATATTTACCTATCATTGATCGATTTGACCTTTTATTTAAACGATGTGTGTCAACTTTCTTTTCTTTAGGTAAGAGACTTTGTCGGCTGTCAGAGTCTTTTCTGGTAAACCAATTCTAAAATTAAAAGGTTTAAAATCAAAGAAAAGAAATCTGATAATATAAAGATGGCCAGTTTCATATTTAAAAGGAAGAGGTACAATAAAAATTGGTAATATATCAATCATTCAGTCCATGTAATTATTCGTATTTTTATTTTTAATTCTTTTTATATATAAAAAGTTGTAAGTTTTAATTTTTGAACAATTTTTCTGACAGTTTATTATTATTTTAAAAAATATTGACGGCGATAAACTGTGAGAAAAGTGTACTCTAAATAATAAGAACCAAAACTCAAATTTTATGTATATGTAAGGACTAATTTTTGTTTTGTTTTTCCTTATAAGAATTAAAACTTTTTTTTAATTAAATGAATATCACAAGGTCACGCGGTGAATACTTATTCACTTTAATTGAATTCAATATATGTCATATTGGCTTCAATGTAGAAGTTGGTGGGAACAATGTCAGAAAGTTTCAAGATAATTCTCAACTATCATACACGTTTGAAATAATCGAGTTATTAATGCAAGGCGTTCTCCTTGTACTTGATGTGGGTTGGGGGAGTATTCAAAGTGAAACCTCAAAGTAAATTAGGATGACTTAATTATAGTATTTTGTTGGTACAAATAGTGGTATCTTTGTAACAACTCCTTCATTAGATTTTCCTCGACTAATATTAACTTTGGTGCCTGCCTTGTGCAATAAGTTCAGCAACATCAGCAATGGCAAGCTTTTCAAAGAATGGGACAGAGTCCTTTCCCTTGAGGCTTAGCCCACACATATATAAGGAACATAGAAAAGGCCACCATTATATTCTCCCTACCGTATGTTCAGGGTTCAGTATTTATAGGGAGTTGCTATTGATCTACAAGACTTGTTATTCACCTCTACCAACTTTTAAAATTTATTGAAATGACTATTTTACTACTCAATTCAAACTCATAACACACACTCGTTAGTTTAAAAAATTATTCCTTGAATTATTAGACAAATTGTTATATGTATATCATTTTGTTTTTTTAATTCATACAAATAAAAGAAACATAACATTTTTTTTAGATAAAAAAAAGAGCATAAACGATGTATTTACTGTTTTTGTAAGATTTTCCCTGGCAGCAGCAGGGCACATCAAATTACAAAGTCAGTCGTGGTTGGCCTCCAGCTCAGTTGTTTGACTGAAAAATCACCTTCTAGTCATCTACATTCTCACGATTCGACATAAACAGAGAATACATATTTGTAGTCAACGAAGACTTTACCACCACCTCACCTTGCTTCGCCACGGTCCCTCCGGACCCCACCTTCAAACCCACAATAATTCCCAAAATTCTATCTTCTTTTTTAAAATTTTAAAACCCATACTCATCCAACTGGTCCGATCGATCAAATAGTGATCTGGTGGTTGAATTAAGTCAAGTTATAAGTTTAATCGAATATGTTTTTGACCCATATTGATCCGATTGAGTTTGTGATCGAATCGATGACCTGTTAACCTGAACTGAGTCTTTCTTTTCATATTTTGTTTTATTTTAATTTTTTTATGATTTTGAATTAAATTGATCTTTTTATTCATTGTTGAATATATTTTTTTGGTCGTAATTGTAATTTTTGTTGAGCTAAATTGATTTAGAAGTGAACACAATTATAGTTGAGTTCTATGTGAAATTGTGATCTTGAATCATTTTTTAAAGCTGTAAGTTGAAACTTTTGATTGATTTTTTATATTTTATAATCTACATTGATGTGATATGGTTATCTTTCATTTTAGTGTAAACATTGATATATACTGTTATTGATGAGTCTTTGATGTTAAGTGTTAGAGATAATAGTTATTTTTTAACTTATGTTATTTATATTTTATTTGTGTTTGTAAGACTTTTGAATTTCAATGCACCATAAGAAAGATTTTAAGATAGGTATAAATTTTTTATATTTTGTTAGTACAGATAGGGTAATGCGGGTCAATTAGTGACACACCGGTTTGACCACTAACCCAGTGACCCATTACATAACCGGATCAATCATTGGGTCGATTTTTAAAACTATGCTATCTCCCTATTAGGAGTGGAAATATGTCAGATAGTCAAACCCATGGCCTGACCTGGTTAAGACCTAGCTTGGCTTGAACTTTTTATTAAAAATGGCCAAATTTGAGCTTTTTAAAAAATCTTTTTAATTAAAAAGACCAATAGGCTTTAAAAAAATCCTACTAAGCCTAAATAATGAGTATGTTTAAACTATAACTTATAAAATAATATTTGATAATTTATAATTTATAAGAAAAATATGTCTATTTTACTGATTTTTACTTTTAATTATTTGTTCTAGTTTAGTCAAACTTTATATATAGACTTTCAGAAAAAAAATCCTACTAAGCCTAAATAATGAGTCTGTTTAAACTATAACTTATAAAATAATATTTGATAATTTATAATTTATAAGAAAAATATGTCTATTTTACTAATTTTTACTTTTAATTATTTGTTCTAGTTTAGTCAAACTTTATATATAGACTTTCAGATAAAAAAAAATGCAACTAAACCTAAATAATGAGTCTGTCTAAACTATAACTTATAAAATAATATTTGATAATTTATAATTTATAAGAGAAATACATCTATTTTACTGATTTTTACTTTTAATTATTTATTCTAATTTAGTCAAACCTTGTATATAGACTTTCATATTAAAAAAGACCTTTATGCATACTTAAACTTTAAATTATTTTTAACATATAACAAACCAAACTTAAAAATAATAATGAATGTTACACTTATACCTACCAAAATTTGACCTGACCTATTTCCATTACTATTCTCAATTTCCAATTGGAAACCCCCTAACCAAAGTCCTAACATCATGAAACAATACTTCAAAAAATAATAATAATAATAATAATTCCCCACATGACAGAATCCAAATCCCCTCTCTCCTTTGATTTGAATATCATCATCATCATCATCATCATCATGGATAGTAGTAATAATAACGGCGTTGTTGTCGTTTGGGTGCGAACGGGGACACGCGCTGAAGGTGCCGTTTACGTTTAGAGTAAACGACGTGCTCCCCGTGCTGCCACGCCAGATCTCGTGGCCCGTTCTGAACAACCTGCATAGCACCGTCGATTTGCAGCCTTTTTTCGTTGCCTCCCTCCCTCCCTCCCGCCAATGCCTCCGTCAAGTGGAAAGGGCCCTGCTTCTTCGATAACACCGCCAAGTGTTGAAGATTCGGGGTAGCTGGGGAGGTTTTGAGACCCTAGAAAAGTGGCTGACTGGTTCATTTGCTGCTCATACTGCTGTTTGCTTGAAGGATGAATTGGGCAATTTATGGGTTGCTGAATCAGGGCACGAGAATGAAAAAGGTACCAAACCGATTGGTTTTTTTTATAAACTTTCTTTTTACTCTTAACGTTATCCATGTAATCATGTAAATGCCAGTTGAATGGGAATTTTGTAACTGTTTCATTGTTGTTGGGGGTGGTTACTAAGCTACGTTCTATTTTAATTGATCATAGCAGCATAATTTGTCTTTGTGCAGGGTGAAGAAATAATGGTGGTAATTCCATGGGAAGAATGGTGGGAATTATCTCTTAATGATGATTCCAATCCACAGATAGCATTGCTTCCCCTGCATCCAGAAATGCGAGCAAAATTTAACTCCACTGCAGCATGGGAGTATGCCCGGAGCATGTCTGGCAAGCCATATGGTTATCACAATATGATATTCAGTTGGATTGACACTGGCTGACTACCATCCTCCACCTCTTGATGCTCACTTGGTAGAAAACTTTTCCTTATTACTTATTAGTTGATTGTATCATAATTAATAAGTATACAATTGAACCAGCAATTTTTTTTTGTGAACAACATGCTGTTTTTCCACTAGACTACTGTATATTTTATGAGATGGTTTAAGTTTGAACTGGTTGCTTAAAGGTAATTTAAATCTTAAATGGGAAACAACCTAGCAAAGAATAGTTAGTTTAGTGCTTATGGCTTTAGAAAGCAACTTACCAGTGGAGACACAGGTAAGATGACAATGGGATGGAAGGACTATGTTGCCATCAAGGATTTTGGTGATGCTACACTTACTGCTTTGTGGCGATATATGCATGTTTTCTTATAATCTTACTAATAGGGTTCTTGCTTGCTTTCCTGTATTTGTGCAATGAACCTAACAGTGCTTGAGGCAATAAATCTCTACAATGCCTCTGCCCCAGCATTTGTCAAATACAAAGGAGGCACCAAATTAAAATTTGTTTTATTTATTAAGCTTGTAGGCGTAGACTTTGAGTGCAATGGAAGTCTAGTTCTGAATGGCATGTTCTCTGTGCAGGTAATTTCTGTCATGTCTATGTGGACTAGATTGCAGTCAGCTTATTCAGCAAATATGTGGAATGAAGCATTGAATAAGCGGTTAGGGACTGAGGTAACTCTTGGCGCTGGTTTAAACCTTTCTATGGAATGAATAGTATCCATTTGCTCTAAATGTAGTCTTCTTTGTTTCTTTCTTTTCCTTTCTCCCTAAATAACAGAAGGGGTTCTTTAAGACAGGAAAAATTACAAAGAGAAGGGAGGATTACAATATGTAATCCTAAAAAAAGAAGAAAATGTCCTTAAAAATCTGACAGTTTTGTGCCAATCAAATGAACCAAAGTGTAGTCTTTCTTTTGGATTTTTTTTTTTATTAGGAGGAATTTTCTTTTGGATTTGAATTCTCTAAAGTGAGGAGAGTGCAGTTTCGAGGATAAAGTGCAATAATAACCATTAATTAGAAATAAGACAGTTGAGTTTGTAATTAATTTTAAGATTTGTTATATATGTATTTGATTTTATCACAATTCTCAACTGTTGATTTCCTTGATATCTTTTACTTTTGGGAACAAATGTCAAAAGCAGGAATGGACTTATTCTATGAGATTTTCTGGTTTGCCAATGACTGCAAAATGTGTTTCTGGCTTTCTACTGCTATTCTATAATTTCAATAGATTCAAGATGGAAATTCTGTCTTTTAGTATTACTTCAGTATATAATTTTTTATAATGACTAAAGATTGTTATATGAGGACTTCTTCACAAAATGTTTGACTTTGTTTTAATATGTGGAATTTTTTTTTTTTTTTGATAAAGTGTGAAATCTATAAAGTTCATTAGCCTTTTAGATTTGACATTTTGAGTCGTAACTCTTTGAGTGTACATAGGTCATAGGGCATGCTGGTTTGAATAAATTCCTTGTAATTGTGTGTTTTTCTTACTGAGAATTGAATCTTCAAAAAGTTCCTCGTGGGAAAATTCCACTGAAATATCAGCTCATCAAGTTTAGTTACCAGGATAGAAGAAACTCACGTGGTATAGTATGCTGAACTATAATCCGGTTGCCTTTTTTCTTAAGTAATGGGATCTTTCATCTTTATTTGCGTACAGGGTTTGGATTTGCATGATGTTTTAGTAGAGACTGAGAAGCGTGGGATACCTTTTGATGAGTTACTCACCATTCCAGAACAAGATGAATGGGTGTACAGTGATGGGAAGTCCACAACTTGTGTTACCTTTATCCTTTCAATGTACAAAGAGGCTGGCGTTTTTGGTTCCATCACTAATTCCATTCAAGTAACCGAGTTCACTGTAAGTCATGATATCTCAGTAAATGCATGAACCTTCAGCATTATAATAACCTTTTCTAACGCTTATGTCTTATTATTTTGCAGATTCGCGATACATACATGCTCAGTTTTCGAGGACAACCAAACGCGCCTACCAAGTTGGTGCACCAACTAGAATGACCAGCTTCCGTGCTGTCAGATTCTTGGTGAATACAAGATGGAACTGCCTGGCTATAACACCTTGGAGCCATATACCAACATGAATGAGTACTGCCCTTCTCTTCCTCCAACTTATGATAGGCCTTCTCGTTGTTAGATCTGTCTTCCATCGTTTCTATCATTTCGAATTGCCTGTTAAATTTAACTTAAGGCATCAAGTACTTTGGTGTTCTAAAATTGTCTATAAACCATTTGACACGGCATTGTGTATCTACAGCTTGATGGTCAACAATAAAAAGAATGTGTAAAAAAAAAAAAAAAATACTGTACAAGATTGATATTTAATCAGCATGAAGGTATGCTAACTGCTTGAATAATCGTCATTATATGAGCTACAAAGTTCATATGGTGATGTTGAGTGGTTTGGCCTATATCTAAAAAAATGTCAAAAAAACACTGTAAGAGACTTGTAAAATAAGAGAAACAAAGGAAAGTTGAGTGAAAATCATATCAAGGATGACCACACTAATCCTTTATTTATAATGAGCAAATAAGATCTACATTAATTACATAGAATCAATATAATCTAAGTGATAATGAACAAATTCCTAATTGCTCTCTAATCCTAGTTAACTGAATAATATGTAATCTTAACAAGACTAATATTCAATCATCTTGAAGGTAAGTTAACTGCTTGAATAATGGTCAATATATGAGCTACTAAATTCATATGGTGGTGTTGAGAGTGGTCTGGCCTATATCTAAACGACTTTCATGAAGGAGAACACTAAAACATGAGCACAGCTAATCAATGATTCTTTGAAACTATGGTGGCTACAATTGCAATGCTTCAATACGGTCTCTTGCATTGCTTGTAATGCATGTTCTATCATCTGATTTTTTTTTTTTTATCAAGATTTTCTCATGTAGTAAAAAAATATGATGTATTATTAAAGAGAAAGATGCAATTGAATTATGGGTCTTAGACAAATAATGATCAATCTTATACAAATAATCTAAAGTCGTGTTCTTTCTATTCGTTGGAATGGGGTCCATCAGATGATAAAAGAAAATAATCTTTTCAAATTGCATCCGTCTAATTTTGACTGTTTGGTAATACCGAAATTACTACTGTTTGGGCATGAAAAATTTCACCTAAATAATAATAAAAAATTTCGTCCAATGTTAAAAATATATTTTCCCCAAGATAACGGATAGATTTGTGAATTGTGATGGACCGATCTAGTTGGAAAACTCGTGGAATGCATGGACAAAATAAATATACATTTTACCGTATTTATTTTTGGCGGTTTAAAAAGAAATGTCTAACAAAAGACCTAGCTCATTAAAGTTATTAAGTATTTCTATTTTTTCATTTAGATTTTTGACAGAATTATTTTATTTCAAATGTTTTAATTAACATATATTTTCATGTAAGTCCTCTAATTTTGGTATGAATATATTTTTCATATAAAATTTTATTTCTTGAGTAATTTATAAATTTACTTTTATGATTTAAATGTTCGTTACTTTTACTTCAATGTTAACTTTGTCTATTTGATGTCAATATCTGCTAACAAATTTATATATTAACACGCTTTTTTGTAAAATTGCATACATGTTATGGAATTATATGTTGACAAAATGAGCGAGTTGAAAGATGTTAGAGATGGAATTTTATAAAACCTATAACAATATATGCATTCGGTATTTTTTTTTTTGATAGGTAAATATAATTAAATAAATTAAGTATATTAATAGGTAGCACTAACAAGCCATATGAATTAAAATCTTATCTCTTGTTTGTACTTCTTTCAATATTTTGTTTTTAAAATCAAATAAATATTTTTAATATTATAAAAACACTAGAACTTATCATATAACTGCACCCATCTCCACCAAGTGAATACTTATCTTACCCGTTATGAATCTAGGTACAATTGTCATCCCTATTTAAACTTTTTTTACTCGGCAAAAAAATAATATATTATAAATATAGGAGTATCAGAAGTATCTAAGATAAATACAATAGTAAGCTATAGCTAGCATGTGTTTGGTTAGCTAATATTTACACTCACAATGAAGAGAATAAATACCAACTAACCAAACCAAACCAATAAGATGCTTATATAACATCCCTTGATAGCATAATATCTATGTCCAATCCTTCCCAAGTACCCCAAAATAATTACAAATCACATATGCTTTAACCATCAATTAAATGTAGTCGCAAGTAAATTGTAAATTAACATTCCGTGGGCAATAATGAGGTTATGCATGCTCCCGGTGATACCATCCATTGAGTGAAGGAATAATTAAAGCTTTTGCTTTTCCCACTAAGCCAAGACCATGTTGTGAGGGCTATTCTTTGCATTAAGCTTTGAGCTTCAAATACTCACCCTTTGTATATGTACTCATTCCTTATTCCTTACAAGCCAAATGTTCCATATACAATCGCTACCCACACCACCATCCACCTTTCCTTGTCTTTGTTGTTTTGTAAGAAGTAATCATGTTGGCTCATATGTGCTTCCAGTGAGTTTGGTAAGACTGATTTTATGTCCAACCACCAATGGTTTCCATACTTCCACCACTCCCTCGCATGTGAAGAAACAATGATTCACGGTTTCTTCACACCTATTACAAAACACACAATTGCAATACTCTTCATCTACAATGCATTTCTTGCCCGAAGATTGTCTTTAGTTGGTAATTTGTTAAGTAGCAACCTCCATTAAAAAAAAAAGTTAACTTTTTTTTTTGGAAAATATGTAAATATTATATTAACCAAAAATACATACAAGATACTCAGGGCATTCCCTGGCTAATCAACAAAATATGAAGCTACACTTGCCAAAAGAAGCAAATGAGAGGTTACCGGGAAAACAAACCCGATCAACAAAAGCTACACATTTGCTAATACAAGTGCGTTAAGTGAGCTAATTTTAAAATTCGAAATTTAATTCTACCAATCAAGTCATACATATTAAATCTATGATTATCAAATAAAATACTATTTCTATAACTCCAAGTGCAAAAAACAGTGGTAGCCAATGCTAGGCAGCGAATCTTCCCTTGGATCCCCGAAGTTGCCCGGTGGTGCACCAAGCTGTTAAGAGTGCCATGAAGAGAAATGTTCTTTGTAGGAAATTTAGCCCAATCCTGGATATCAGCCCACACCTTGAGGATAACCCTGCATTTAAAAAACAAATGGTCATTGGTCTCAAGGTCCCGGTTACAAAAGCAACACATCGACCCCTTGTTGAGAAAGGGAGCTCGATCTAACGTCAAGCACTTTTTGCTTGTAGCAAGCCATAAGCAAAAAGATTCCTTCGAAGGAATGCTGCTGTTCCAGACCACCTTAGCCCAAAATCTTTTAGGAGAGGTTACCCAGAAGTAGTCATAAGCTCTACCGGGTTGAAATTTACCATACTTCCACCACGATTCCATCATCATCTCGGCTCGGTCTATGCTGCCCTCCTTCGAGACCACGGTATCCCGGATGTGGAATAGCCTTTTGACAAGGGCTGAGTCCGATTTGGAACAAGCATAATGCCAGACCGAGGTCCCCTTAAGATAGTAATGGTGGATCCACCGCACCCACATAGACTCCTTATTGGCCGAGATGTCCCATAGAATTTTGGATAGGAGAGCACAATTCCAAGTCTTCAAGTTATGGAGTTCGAGACCCCCTTCCTCCTTAGGAGTGCAAATCACTTTCCAGGCAACAAGAGCTTCTTTCTACCCGACTCAGCCTTTCCCCAAAGAAAGTTCCGACAGAACGCATCAATCCAGTTTACAACAGCACCGGGCAACGGAAACAACCCCAGCCAGAAATTTACCAAGCCACCAATAACTCCCCTTATCAGCTCCAGGCAGCCAGCATAGGACAACGATTTCCGGTGCCAATTCTGAATAAGACCCCCTATGTGGCTAAGAAGGGGAGAATAGTGGCAGATGTTAAACCTGGAAGCCATTAACGGGATACCAAGATACCTTATGGGGAATGAGCCCGGTTGGAACCCGGTCAGCAAGAGTAACTCAGCCAAAGTATCATTGTCAACCCCGGACGTGAAGATGGCCGACTTCCCATGGCTCACAGACAACCCGTAAACCTTACAAAAGGTACACAACTTTTTGTAGATAGTAGCAACAGAAGAATAATCACCCCTGGAGAAGAGAACAATGTCATTTGCGAAAGCCAGGTGGGTGATATTAACAGCAGCACAACATGGGTGGAAATTGAAAAGCATGTTGTCTCTTAGGCTGCTCAGGTCTCTGGAAAGATATTCCATGCAAATAACGAAGAGATAAAGGGACAAGGGGTCACCCTGTCTCAAACCCCTCTTGCCCTGAAAGTGCCAATAAATGCGGCCATTGACCGAAACACTGAATGAATTAGTGGAAACACATTCCATAATCTAGTCAATGAACTCTGCTGGAAAGCCCAGAGTAGTTAGCATCCACTTTAGGAAGTCCCAAGATATAGAGTCATAGGCTTTGTGCAAGTCTACATTCAACATACACCGGGGAGAGTTCCTTTTTCTACTGTATTTCCTGATAATCTCCTGGACCAAGAACACGTTATCAGCCATACTCCTTGCTTTCACGAAAGCAGCTTGAGCCGGGTCAATGATATAAGAAAGGACGGGCACCAGCCTGTTTGCAATCACTTTAAGAAATGATTTTATAGATGATGTTGCAGCAGGATATAGGTCTGAATTGACTAACTCTATCAGCATTGTCGGTCTTGGGGATGAGAGCTATGAAGGTGTGATTAACCTGCCTGAGGAGTCTTCCAGAAACAAAGAACTCCATTACTGCACCAGCAACATCAGCACCAATGACGGGCCATGCTTTTTTGAAGAACAAAGCGTTGTACCCGTCAGGGCCTGGAGACTTGTTTATATCCATCATGGACACAATATTCCAAACTTCATCTTGCGAAACAGGCTTCAACAGCTCATGGAAGCAGTGAGAGGGCATCCTGTTGCCATTAGCACACGTAGCCAAAGAGGGAGTTTCACAAGGAGACTGAGAACCGAAAAGAGAAGAGAAGACATTGACAAATTCTGAACCAATGGCCTCTTGAGAAGTCGTAACGTTCTCATTCTCTTGGAATATGGCTGGAATGAACCTAGCATTCCTCTCTTTGTTGATAAGAGAATAGAAGAATTTGGTGCTTCTATCCGCTGCCACCAGGTATTTATTCTTTGCCAATTGAGCTAACATGCGAGATTTAGCCAGCCGAAGCTAAAAAATGCAAGCTCTATCTAAGGCAGCCTTAACAATAAGGTCCTGTTGAGGGTTGTCTTGCACACGCAGAAGAGCATTATAATAATCCGTCTCCGCTTTGTCAATTCTGTCTGACAGCCCACTGAATCCCCTCTTGTAAATACTCTTTAAAACTGGCTTCAGCATTTTGAGCTTCCTGCAAATCTAGAACATCTTGCAGCCAGGCACTTCAGCTGCCCAAATAGAGGCCACAGCTGGCAAGAACTCACAACTATCAGCAATCACATGATTGAAGCGGAAGGCTGTGTTACCTCTCCTTACATTGGGGTCCAAATGCACTACTAACGCCGCATGGTCTGAAATGGATTGGATATCAGTAATAGTGACATACGAAGAACTGAAGGAAGCTAGCCACGCTGGGTTGCCCAAGGCCCTGTCAATCTTGCTCCAAGTAGTGTCATTCGTCCAGGTAAAGACATTACCGCAAGTTCTCAGCGATTGGAGCCCCAACTTGGAACAACAATCTCTAAAATCAGCCATCTCATAGTCAGTGACAGTGGAGCCATTCCTCTTATCATTCGAGCTCAGCACACTGTTGAAATCTCCAAGAATCATCCAAGGGCCACACACTTGATTTTCAAACTCCTGCAAAGATTCCCAAAGTTGCCTATGGTTTGTGATCGAGTGTAATCCATAGACAAAAAATTGCCAAGATATCCATGTCAATTCTATCCTTCCGCCACATTAAGATAATCCTTCCAGCTATGTGATGGCTGAAGTTGTGAGCATAACTCCAATTAGAGAACTTCTTTCTAATCAAAGATGTCATGGCTGAGATGTCAAGCTTAGTTTCCAATAGGCCAACCACATCAATCTCCTTTGCTTGCAAAAACTTATGCACCGCATGGTGCTTCAGGGGCATATGAAATCCCCTAACATTCCAGGATGAGATAATCATAGAGTTTTGCGGGAAGGCCCCTTCCCGGCAAAATTATGATGATTATTTTCCCTTCCTCCTGTGTCTATCTTCTGTGGGTTATCTTGTGGGTTATCAGTATCTGCAATCTGTATTTTCTTTTTCCTGGTTTTAGTCTTCCTCTTAATGAAGCCCAAATCCCCATCTGGAATCTCCTGAATGATTCCCTCTTGTTGAACCTCAACAACTGCCTTTTGCTTGTTATTTTGCAAGCTTGCTGATTCCAACATCCCTTTGCCTTTACCATCCTTTCTGGCATGTGCAAGATTCTGCTCCAGGTCATCTCCTTCATCTCTGGTCCGAGGAGGGATAGTCTCATCTTGAATCTGATGAACCTCCTTCATCTTCTCGGGACCATCTAGATTATCATTAAATCCAAGTTGCTTCTCCACCCCCTCTGATTGTTCCCCCTTACTCATAGTTCCAGTCACCATTTGGGGCTCCTGAGCTACTCCTTTGGTTTGATGAAAGGTGCAGTTGCTAGTATTATGCCCTATCATATTACATCTGGTCCAGAACCTAGGCTTGTTCTCATAATCAATCAGTTGTTCAAATGGGGATCCATTCGAGAGGGAGAACTGCACCTTCCTAACAAGTGGTTTTGACATGTCCACCTCAACCAGAACTCGAGCATACGCAAACAAGCCAAATTCTTTTGTTACCCTGTCTGTTCTGATTGGATTCCCTACAGAGGACAGAATTTTGCACAACGTACTTTGAGACCGTAGCCTCAATGGCAGATTGTGCAGCTTAACCCATACTGGAACTCTGTTATTCTCCTCATTCCCAAACGCAAAAAATTCGGGCATCTTTTTCATAAGCAGGGGCCTCTGAAAAACAAAGTATGGACCTCCAAACAACACTTTCTCCAGGTTTTCATTTGTGTCAAATCTGAAAATCAGCCAGCCACTGGGATGGACTGAGTATTGAAATGGGACGCCCCATTTGTTGCATTCCTTAATGAGAGCCTTCTTCCCCGAAAAACGCCCTGCCACATACCCAATGGCATAGTAACCACAAGCTTTCTTTAACGGAACACAGTCTTTCTCAGTCAATTGGAAGTTCTGTTCAGCACATTCCGGCTTGTTGGTCAGCCTTAACCCTTCAGAAGGAGCCCTGTTGTTCTCGAAAAGACTAGACCAGGTGGGCTTTGCTGGGGCCTTGACTGGTGGTTCATCTTCTTCCAACACCGGACACTCCTCTTCATTCCCTACTGATGAAGAGTAATCCTCCACTGTTATGGAGTGGGTATCCTCGTTCCCCAAAGTAATCGAAACACTCTGGGAGAGTGTGGTCAACAAGCTCCTTTCAGGTAATTTGTCAAGTACCTAGGCTGCAACCGAGGTGGACGGGGCCACGTGGTTTCCATTGTTGTGCATTTTTCTGTCGGGCAAAACATCAAGCGCTTGGTGTGCCTCAAACACAGGGGATTCAATGATGTCAAGAGAATTGTTCTCAGCTACCAAATCTTTCCCCCGCAAACCCAGACCCTTTTTCCCCGATTTCTTCTTCCCCTTCCCCATGTTTCAATTCATGGCGGGCATGGAAGGAGTTGGAATCGAAAGAGGACCGAACCTGCAAGAGAAACTCAGAGAGACAAGGAACAGGCCAGGAATGCTGTTCCTCCAAAGATGAAGAGACCAAGCAGAATACAGCACAAAGTTGGATACAGAGAAATCACAGAATACACAGAAATGGTGGAAGTGTACAACTACAACAATGCAACAGTACAACAAGACCTTGAAATATGCTACAGAAAATAAAATAAAATCTTCTTCTATGAAAAGCTCCAAGCTTGTCGCGAATAATCTTCTCAAGGAGCCTCCATCCTTCGTGAACAGAAAAGAGATGTTGATGGTGAAAATCCCTCGCCTTCTACCTCACGGACGAAACCCAGGACCCAGGAAGCAAAGCGATGTTTACGGGAGGAGCCCCATACCTCGCGATAAAAACCCAGGTGAACAAACCTTCTAGTGCCTCTTCAGGAACAGGGTAAGACACTTTTCGAAATCCCTAAAGAAGAAAACCGAAGAGGGCTTCGAGGAGATGAAACATCCACCGTTATTGTCTTCTATAAAATGTCGCGGTAGCAAAGATCCTTTTCACGAACCCTAGCAGTGCCTTCACAGTTCTGGAAAGACCCCTTACTCCTAACACCAGTAGCGCCTTCTCAGTTTTGGAGAATCCCTTACTCCTTTCACCAACAGATGGGAACTGGAATACCAAAGGCCTTCGCGAGAGATAACTGGGTCAATGTTGGTGCTGTCCACGCGTCAGCAGAAAGCTGGTGAAGACCAACAGTTGTTGGCCACAGCCATCGCTAGTGGAATCCACGTGGCGGCACCAACCACTCTCCCACTTCTATTCCACCAACCTGCAAGCGCTATTACTGCTTCTCTTCATGAATCACCCTTTCCAATCCCACCAACTCAAGACCGCAATAAATGCTCCATTACGCCAAGCAAGCACGGAGATCACCAAACCCCACCCCGGTGGAAAAATCCACAGGGAAGCACCCAAGGAGGTGGGGGAGAGAAACCCTAGCACAGCTTGACTGAGAGCAACAGTTTTTATATTCTACTCTTCTTTACAAGCTAGTGTTTCTGTGCCTCTCATCTCACCAAGATAGAGACAAATACAATAAAGTTAACTTTTGGTTGTACCTTTAAATTCCATACCTTTTCCATCAACGGTATATTTTGAGAACCCACAATATCCTTATGAAGAGAAATATAAGCCGACTCAACCGAAAAGCTTCCCAAAGCCCCCCAATATAATATATAACATAAAAACTCACCTCCCTCTCTCTCTCTCTCTCTCTCTCTCTCTCTCTCTCTCTCTCTCTCTCTCTCTCTCTCTCTCTCTCTCTCTCTCTCTCTATTATACATTCTTAATCTCTTTTTTTTCACTTTTGGAAATACATGTACACATTTTTCATACAACTATTAAATAAAAATTCTCTCTGAACCATCTTAAACTATCTTTATTTATATATTTTATTTCCATAATTATCTATTTGTCAATGTACCATCTTTTATTTTTCTAAATTAAATTTCAATTATATTTAAAAAATATAAATAGTTAAAAACAACTTTGAATTACTATTTATATTATTTATTATAAATCTAAAATATAATTTATATTTAAATATATTTATTTATTATAAATTTTAATTTTAATAGGATTTATATATTAAAAAAATATTTATCATAAATTTTATTTATATAAAAACAAATATTTACCTTCTCCTAGTCCTATACATATACTAAAATATAATTATGTTCCTATTATATAAGAAACAAATATCAATTCATTAAGATCAATAAAAGTAATTAATTTGGTTAACTTTAATTAATAATATCATAAATTTGAATTTTATTTTAAAAATACTCATTAAGTGGAATCAAATGATTTAAGTGGTGATTGTATTTAATGACACTACTCATTTTTTAAGGAATCTTTTTTCACCAATAAGTATGACTTATCTCATCAATAATTTTTATAATAAATAAAGGTATAGAAGAAAATTAATAATTAATATATTTAAAAATAATCATATATTTCTTATATTTAGGGGAAAAATGTTCTTATTTCTTTCTTATATATAACAATAGAGGTATTAGTTATATTAAAATTCATGGGAAAAAAGACTTTTTTGTGGTCAACCCTGAGCTTCAACCTCATGCTTATAGTTCATGTCAATTGCAATCGTCCCAGATGCTGGAATCTGTTAAGCAACGTTTCTCTTCCTTCGTTTCTTTTTTCTCTCTTATTTGAAATTAATTTGTTTAATTTAGATTTAACTTTTTCTGGTAGAGGTTGGACAAAAGGCTAAACTAAAATATAAGTCAACATAAGTTAAATATATCATCATTACGTAGAGAAGAAGATACATATAATAAACTAAAATATAAGTCAACATAAGTTAAATATATCATCATTACGTAGAGAAGAAGATACATATAATACCATTTATATATTTGACTTTATTCTAATTAACATAATGAAAGTTTAATGAAAAATCTATCCACAGTACAGTTTTTTTTTTCTTTCTAACATGTGAATCGAAGATA
>PYAF01005081.1:643781-681782 GCA_007407185.1 Glycine tomentella | reverse complement strand
ATTACATTGTAATATAATATGAGAGAAATTTGTTGCTTATAATAGTCCTACTCAAATAACACCATGATAATAGTTTTATTAATTCTTTATAGTAATTTTGCAAGTAACCTCTATAAAAGATTTATCAATTTATTTTTTTCATTTTAGTTTATCATATCAATTTCCCTTTTTTAAGGAGCATCAATTTCTCTCGTAACTGCTATAATAGATGCAACATTTAAAAAAAATACATGTTTTATTTTTCTATAGTTGTTTTCATGCTAACCATTATAATAAATATTTTTTATTTTTTTATAGTTTTTTTCATGTTAACCATTATAATAAATTTAACTTATTATTGCTGATAGTTCTTTAACCATTATAAAAAGATAATCTGATTTATAACTGTTCATCATAATCATATAATAAATCTTACATATAAAAGTAAAATTTGGCATTATGTCATCTTTGAATATTTCATCCGTTATAAAAAATAATAATAATCGAATATTTCGTCCATCCCTGGCCAGTCTTTTTATTGGAAACAGAGGGAACATGTATCACACGTGTAAAATCAGAAAAAATACCACATGAATATTCTATCATAATAGGTATTGAAGAATCAGTACATGAAATTTTAATGAATTTGAAAGAAATTATATATATATATATATATATATATATTGACGTAAGAAAAATATTTTTTAAAAAAGTGCTTTTTTTAAGAAAAAGTGATTTTTTAAGAAATATTTAAGATTTATTTTTTAAAAAAAGTAGAAAACTACTTTTTTAAAACAAAAAAGTAGTTTAAATAAACACGTAAAAAATGAAAAATGACTTATTCTATTAAAATTATAATAATTGAATATTTCATCCATCCCCGGCCATTATTTTAAGAGATCCATTTGTTTTAAGCTTAAAAAGATTAGGTTTTTTTTTTTTTTAAAAAAAGTGATTTTTTAAGAAACATATAAGATTTATTTCTTAAAAAAGCATAAAACTGTCTTGTTAAACAAAAAGTAGTTTAAATAAACACATAAAAAATGAAAATTATTATTTTTAAAAAAATAAACTTAAACAACGGGTCCAAGATCTCTCTCGGCAATGATCTATATTGTTGAACAAATACTAACGCAGGAGTGTGATATCCTTATATAACTCAAAATTGATGAACAAGGGCTGTGTTTTTCCTTAAGGACCTTAGCTACCAAAAAATTGACATTGATTTGTCAATCTCCATCATTGCTTTGCAATTAGTACAATATTGAAAAATGAGAATATTTAAAAACCTATGCTTCCTTTCTTCTTTTGCCTCGCCAATTTTTCTGCTTAAATCAATAATGCTTCTAGCATTTATATATCAATGTTATTTAATTTTTATAAAATTTTATACAAATAATGAATGCTATTTATTATAATTTAATGATTAGATTAATAAAAACATGGTAGTAATTTTTATACTATAACATTATTAAATGATATATATAGTATAAATATATTATGACTTGAATTCATAAAAACTATTGTTTTTTTTTCTCTTAAACTTTCTAAAAATATCTTTAAATATTAATTAAGAAATATTAATTATATTATATTTAGTGCTTTCAACTATTTTAAAATAAATATAGCACTAAATATTTTTTTGTATGTTTGCTATAACCAATATTGTGTGATTTTGCTTTTTAACATACAATTATTTAGCATTTGTCTTATAAAGTTTTTTTTTTTTTTTACTGAATTATAAAGTTATTTAAAGTTTAAAGTGATATTTTAAATGAGCTGCACCTTTGAACCCACTAAGCTTCATCCACGTGTCAGAACTCATGACAGTTGCTGCCGCCACCCAACCCAACAGTCTTTGAAAGTTGAAACTGTTCAACAACTCCCTCCCTTTCTATTTTTTTTTTTTTTTGGTTTCATATTGGTCAACAACTCTGCATGATTGCCTCTTCTCCCTTTTTTTTCAATATTATTTATCTCTCTTTGATTAAATTAATTTATCTACTACTTCAGATTTATTTTTCTAAGAAAAGGTCGTGGTCTTGTGGACGTAAACTCGAAATGAAAGGCAAGACTAAATCCAAACAAACCCAGATTCATTACTGAATCAAACAACTGTGAAACTCAATTTTCTGTGTGTAATCGATTAAACTTTTTTTCTTTTCAACTGCCTGATAATAACAATAAAGAATTACTAATGATTTACTCTTTATTTTTTTTTTATCCATTCAATTAAATGTTCAAGGTGATTTTCTCAATTTTACAATCTTGTATTATCTAATACCAATTCTCAAATACTAAAGAATCAATCCACCATAAAAAAGAAATCCAAAAGTTAATAAAAGATAAAAAGGAATAAATCACTTTATCACCTATCTCCAACCGTTTACAACTTCACAGTCACATGCTTTAGATCTTTCAACCTACTGAATGAATTTACTGGTAGATATTTAGAAGCCATATATATTTGCAAAGAGGTAAACCCACCAAACTTAAGAGTACATAACTTATGTATATATAAAATTTTCCTTTTTCCTGAAAAACAATTGCGAAACACAAAACTCTGATGTTTTCGAATTAAAATTCATGATTGTGATAGATTGAGAATAGCTGAGAATTTTTTTGGAATATAAATGAGAGAGAGAAATTAATAAGAGAAACAAGTAAGTGTAAGAGTTCCACAGACTAAAAAAAGTATGATAGGAAGATAAGAAATAATTTAATTAATTATACTAAAATCAAGTACTTTTTAATCTTTATATTATCTTTTTACTTTAAAAGAGCAACATCATGTGTGAAAAATTTAAAAAAAACGACAATAAATACAGAACAAATAAATATTTATGGTTAAATTAAATACTATTAATTATTAAATTGTTGAAAAAAAAATACCTCTGTAATATTCCGTAGTGTCTGAACTCTGAAGTTGAAGAACCCTGAGGCGCTGACGTTTTCATAGGCACTGATCTTCAAAGTACTCAACAGCTACTTGTGAAATTTCCAAAAGAAGAAGCCCCAAACTTTTCAAAGCTCATCACATCACCATTCAACAAGTACTACAAAATTATTCTTCTCCTACGCAAGACATAGACATGCATCCCTTAACACTTCTTATATTATTCCCTTTCCACCCCTCAACTTTCCATTCCATTTGCTCACTAACCAAACATGAACAACCAACCCATCATCATCCTCGCTTTCTTAATTTCCCTCTCTTTAACAAACGTCGCCGTTTCAGCTCGACTCTTTCCCAACGTCTCCTCCTGGCTCCACGCCCACGCGCCTCCTGGAGGCGCGTGGGATTCCTTTCTCAACTTTACCGGTTGTCACCGCGGCGACAAGTACGACGGCCTCGCCTATTTAAAATCATACTTTGAACGATTTGGTTACTTCCCTCACGCGCCTCCCTCGTCGAATTTCTCCGATGAATTCGACGACGCGCTCGAATCCGCCATCAAAACTTACCAGAAGAACTTCAACCTGAACGTCACTGGCGTCCTCGACGACGCCACCGTGCAGCAGATCGTGCTGCCGCGGTGCGGCGTCGCGGATATAATCAACGGCACAACCACGATGAACGCCGCCAAGGAGAACGAGACGGCGTCGTTTAGCAAGCCAAAGTTTCACACGGTGGCGCATTTCACTCTTTTTCCTGGCATGCCGCGGTGGCCGGAGGGAACGCAGGAGCTGACGTACGCGTTCTTTCCCGGGAACGAGCTGAGCGACGCCGTGAAAGGCGTGTTCGCCTCCGCGTTTGCGCGCTGGGCGGAGGTGACGTCGCTGAAGTTCCAGGAAACTGCGTCGTACTTCGGCGCCGATATCAGGATCGGGTTCTTCAGCGGCGACCACGGCGACGGGGAGCCGTTCGACGGGAGCTTGGGGACGTTGGCGCACGCGTTCTCGCCGAGGAACGGGAGATTCCACCTGGACGCCGCCGAGGACTGGGTGGTTTCCGGCGATGTGTCGCTATCGGCGCTGCCCACCGCTGTAGATTTAGAATCCGTGGCGGTGCACGAGATTGGGCACTTGCTAGGTTTAGGTCACTCATCAATAGAAGAAGCGGTTATGTTTCCGACGATTTCTTCTCGGAAGAAGAAGGTGGTGCTGGCAAGGGACGACATAGAAGGGATTCAATTCCTCTATGGTTCCAACCCTAATTTCAATGGCTCCACCGCCACGTCAGCACCGGAGAGGGACGCTAGCGACGGGGGTCGGTGCCTCACTTGTGTGGGGCCCTCGTCCGGCGTTTTCGCTTTGTTGACATTTGCGTTCTTATTTTAGGTTTTTCTATTATTATTTATCGTAGGGGTATGATGCTTTGCACATCTTATTCGTGCCCAATATTTTTTGTTCTTATTGTTGTTTGGTTTTTCATTCACATGAAACACTTAGTCTGTATACATTCGTATAGAATTTTTATTGGTCTATATGATATAATAATAAAATTTCATTATATAAATCCAATAAGTACTTTTAGGACAAGGCTCAGTAGATTAATGATTAGATGGGCCTACAAGCTCTCTCCGCATGGCCATTCATTTTATATTAAATAAAAATCTTGGTCGATTGATATAAAAAAAGTTAAATTATTATTTTTTCTTTAATTTTTTATTTAGATTCAACGTGTTCCTTTAATTATTTTAATTTAATCTTTTAATTTTAAATATCTATTGAATTTGGTTCATTAATTTTTTTTAAATTTGATTCTCTAATTTTTAAAATTGATTCTTTTTTTAGAAAATATGTAACTTGTGACGGTTTAAAATTATTATGACGATTTTTAATTATTATAAAGTGTGATTTCTCACTATTTGGACTTAAGGATTAAATTGAATCAATTTTTTTTTAAAAAAATAAAAGATCAAATTGAACTTAAAAAATAAAAGATCAAATTGAATCTAAAAAATTAATTTAATTAAAAAAATGAATGATGACACATGGAGTCATGAAATTCTACTTACTAAATATATCTTCTTTCTTTTTGTCTTTCTCTTCATGTCAAATTATAATATCTATAATATTTCTATTTTTTTATACTTTTATCAGGTGTTAATTGGAATATTGGATGTTGATGTATAATTTTTCAACAAAAAAATGTTGCATGATTATTTGTGAAATTTACTGATTATATTTGATAAAAAGGATTTATTTATTTATTTTAATTTAATCATATCAGTTTACTTGAACGTTCCCTCTACTTTGTTTCTAAGTCATGGATGATGGAATCATGTTAAGCAAATATCTTATATTATGAAACATTTTTTTTGGTGAATATGTTATGAAACTTTTTAGTAACACATTATTTTCCTTTTTGTAGTGTATTATATTATCATCAACAACAACACCTTTAATCCAAGTTAATAGATGAACCCAATAATAAATATAAAGAAATTAGAAAAAAAAAGGAAATAAGGCAAAACAAAACAAAAATAAGAAAAAAAAAGAAGGGTAAAAGAAGGAGGAGAGAAATGAAAATGAAAAGAACTAAATAAGGACCGTCTGGAACATAGAAATAATAACATGTCTAACCATTCACCAAGTTTATAGTTTCTCCACTTTGTCCTAAGACACACCGTCCTCCAATCAATATCTCACTCCATTAACTCTTGTTTAATTACATTTCCACATATAAGTTTCGATTTATCTTTACCTTTCTTTGTGTCGAGCTCTTGGTAACAAGCTCTTGTTCTTAGGGGAGCATCGAGGGGCCGTCTTATTACGTGTCCAAACCACCTTAGTCTATGCTCCCTCATCTTTTCACTCATCGGTACTACTGCTACCTTTCGTCGAATATCTTCATTTCTTATTTTATCTATCTTTGAATAACCACAGATTCACCTTAACATCTTCATTTTTACTACCCCTATTTTATGCTCATGTTGTCTATATGTTGGCCAACATTCATCTCCATATAACATTGCAGGTCTTATAGTTATTTTATAGAATTTTCCTTTTAGCTTAAAGGAAATTTTGCGGTCACACAAAACCCAAATGTATTTCGCCATTTCATCCACCCTGCTCTGATACTAAGATTTACATCCTCATCAATCTCTCCACCTTTTTGCAAAATTGATCTCAAATATCTAAAAACATCTTTCAAGAGTAGCTCTTGACCAAGTAGATGCACGAGGTCCTGATCACCATCTCTTACCAACGAAAACTCACACTTCATATACTTAGTCTTACTCTGGCTTATCGTGAATCCTTTAGAATCTAGAGTGTTTCTCCACAATTCAAGTTTCTTATTAATACCGTCTTTGGTCTCATCAATAAGCACAATATCATCTGCAAAAAGCATACACCATGGCACTTCCTCATGAATATCTTTTGTTAGTTCATTTATTATTAAGGCAAAAAGATAAGGACTAAGAGCTAAACCTTGGTGTATGCCTACCGTGATAGGACAATACCTTGATGCTTCATTACAAGCTTTCACACATGTAGTAGTCCCATCATACATATCCTTGATTGTATTAACATACTTTAATGGTACTTTCGTCTTCTCAAGAGTCCACAATAAAACTTTTCTTATGACCTTATTGGATGCTTTCTCAAGATCTATGAACACCATATGTAAGTCTTTCTGCTTTTCTCGATACATTTCCATTAATTGTCGCATCAAGAAAATAGCTTTCATGATCCATCTTCCTGACATAAATCCAAATTGATTTACAAAAACCTTGGTCTCTCTCCTCAAGCGATGTTCAATAACTTTCTCCCACAACTTCATATGATTTATCTAATTTATTTATTGTTCTCTATTTTTCTTTGTATAGTTTAAAAGATGACTGTCTACTCATCATTTTTGTAGATCATAAGTAGTTAATTCAACTTTTACAAATAAACTATTAAATTTCATTTTATGTTGCAAACTCACACAAAACTTGTTTAAGGATCTTTTTTTATTCATTCTTTTAAGGGTATAATGCACACTCAAATAAATGAAATTTCTAAGCACTAATATCATATGAATGACTCATCTTTGTAAAACATGTCAAGCCTATTCAAATTTTTCTACTATGATCTCCACCAAGGTATAACATTTTTGTATCCAATCACTTTGTACCTCAAAGTTCCTAACATATTACTCCTCTTTTTCTTTATTCACGACCATTACTTAAGAGAGCTACTGAACGAAGGAAGCAGAGGTCAGACCTTACCAAGTTCTACTTTTCCAAATTCCTTGAGTACTTTGGAGATTATGAAATGTGAAAGATTTTTCAGAGGTATGGGAAGATATGAGAGATCTTCACAGAAAAAGGGGAGGATAGATGGAAAAGGGGGGGGGAATCTATTTTGAAATTATGAGAAAGTCAAATTCATTGGAAATGATGCATGCACCAAGTTTCAAGCATAATCTAATAGCAACTTTATGTGAATTTTCTGTCCCAAATTGACTGAAGCATCAAACACTAGAATAATATAAAGAAGCCCATTTTTGCAAATCACTAAAAAAGAAGGGAAAAAGGTCTTTGCCGATGTAGGTGTGAATGTCTGAGATTAAGGAAGATAAGAGAGTTTATCCATGTGTTTGGAAGGAGAGGGAACAAAGATGAAGAGTTGAGGAGGGTAAGCATCTGTATGAAACATATTGGAAGGATTGGGAGTATAGAGAATGATAAAAACAAAAAGAGCGCCAATATGAAAAAGAGAAGGAAAAGGAAAGGGACCGTAAAAGGAGAAAGGAGTGACGAGGATAAGGATTCTAGGAAGAGGTGGCACAAAAGTGTGATAGAAGAGATGATAATTTTCTACCATTAAGGATTGCCTAACCTAGAAAGAATAGTCTGAAACATAAAATTTAGAATTTGTGGAAAACACTTCAGATTAGGTAATTTGTAACAAAAATTTGAATTTCTATGGCATTTCGAATCACCTAATCCCGAATGCAGCTATAAAACTATAAACTATGTGATCCGAAAAAGAATAACTTGTGGATTACCTAATCTGTAACATCAACAAGTGGGTCAAAGGGTAGTTTAAAAATTTTGTAAAAAAAATTAGAGGTTACATTAACCTTTTAGTCCTCTAAATTAATGTTTTAGATTTAATTTAGTCTTCTAATTTTTTTGGGTTCAATTTGGTCCTCTAATTTTTAAAATCAATTCAACACCGTCACTATATTATAAGAAATCATACTTTGTGATGATTTAGAACCACTTCAAAATTGTCACTAAATGATTTTAAACCATAATAAAATGCACATTTTCTCAAAAAATGAATTGATTTTAAAAATTAGAGGATTAAATTAAACCTAAAAAAAATAGATGACTAAATTAAACCTAAATAATAAATTAGAGGACAAAAAAATAATTTAACCTAAATTAAAATTAAAGTAGGTGCAGAATGTATTTTATGAACTGCAAAAAGCAATTGCTTGCAGATGTTTTTTTTGTGTGTAGCCTAGCCGAATCGTGGAATAACCCATCACAAATCCATCATAGATGGATTAAATCGAAACAATTTATATTTTATAATTTCAAATTCAAAAGATTACATTTTTGTTTTTTAATTTTGAGTGAACCCGAGAAATTCTATGACCGGGATAGAATTAATTACTAATCTTGACGTAATATCTTTCATTCAAGGAATTGATCTCTTTCGAAGTATGTTTCTCTAATATTAAAAAGATAAATTTATTTCTTAGAAGGAATACTTATAACCTTAGACCAAAAATATTATTATTTTAAAATATTTAAGTACCTATATTTTTTAATACCTTTTACGTACCTATATTAATAACATTTAAAACTGATTTTTATTAACATTATGCAAAACAACATTTGTTATGCTAAAATCATTTTTTACTTAAATAATATTCTAAATATAAATCGATGTTCTTAAATTTTTTTCACTATAATTCATTTTATAAAATTAAGGGGTGTATTAGATTAGGATTTTCAAAGACTATTTTAGCATAAAAAAGTCTTATTGATTAAGATTTGTAGAAATATTATGACTTATCAGATTTCTTTACATGACTTTTATAATAGATTGGATTTTAATAAATTATATCATAAAAATTTAAAGAACTTGAAAGGATTTTATAGATTTATAAGATTTGAAAGGATTTTGTAAATTTTTAAAAATATAATCAAAATTACAAGAGTTAGTGAAAAATAATAATGAGGTTTGTATAAAAAAAACTAATAGATTTTTTTTTAATCTTTTAATAGCTAAATTGATTCTAACTTTTTGTCTTCTTATATAATCTTCTTGTAATAGGATATTCCCATTCTTACTTTTGGATTTGAACAATAGATTTAAAATTATACATTGTTTTCTTATTTTTTTTAATTACTATAATTATTTCATGATAAATTCAATGACATGTGTTAAATGAGGTGTAATAATCAATATATAATAAAAGGGAGTGGTGAGGGTGAAAAATTTATAGGAGAGTTACTGAGTTATGTAGATTATGAAATTAAGGGTGACACACATGAAAATATTATGTCAAGCAGGTGATAAGCATAATCAATATAAAGAAAATATGGTTAGTCTTAACATATAAAAAATAATAATTTAATTTAGAAAACAAATGAAAATGTGCATAGGAGAGAAATATATTTGACATTTTTTTTATTTCAAAAGAATATGAGAAACATATATACTCGAATCTTGAAGAATATTAAAGATGGAAGAGTGTATGTGTGATGAGAGAAAAGAAAGTCTACTAACCAATAAAAAAAATGAGTGTAGCAAAATTTCAAGATTTTGGGTGAGATTACTTGATAGATATTTTATACCAGAAAGTATGATGAAATCCATCGAAATCCTTCTTGAAAAACAATCTATCGAAATTTATATATTTTTGAATACCAAAAGACCTTTTAAAATTATAAAAATCTTAATTAAATACCACCGAATTTTATTTTCATCCTTAAAAAATCTTAAAAGACTTAATGAAATATTACAAAAAAAAATTATATCATTTGAAAATTCTAATTGAATAATAGAAGATTTTTTATATAAAAAATATTTTAAAATCATTCAAAACACCTAATTTTATTCAAAAACAATTTTACAAACTGCAATCTAGAAGACACAATAAATGAAGTCTTTAGTTTTTCCGAGAATTTAATTGAAAGTATTGCGATTGCCTAGCTTTTAGATAATCTTATTTTTTTAATGATATGATTAAAGATTTGATTTCAGATTTGTGTTTATGAAGAAGCTATGAACTTTATTCTAAATATACTAAAGTTTTTTATGGGGTAACTATATTAAAGTAAATCGAGAAAACTATATAAACTTTATCCACAAGCTACATCACCACGATAGATACGTGGCTAAAAGCATACGTACGTACATTCATTCATTCAGAAAGCACTACTACAAAAATGTCCTTCAACGACAGGCTTTCTACATCGGTCATTCAACAACCGTCGTCGTTTATGACGCGGTGGCATTTTTGTAATAAAATGCATATTCCAACATCGGTTATGTGGTAAACCGTCTTCGTTTATGTAAAACTACGACGGTTACAAGACCACCGCCTTAGAAATTAGCAAATCAACTACGGTTCTTTTAACAAACCCGTTGTTGTCTCTTCAACACAAATTAGACGATTAAAAGGCCAATGGTCCCCAATTGAAAACCCTAAAATTACCAAGGTGGTCCGCGGACTCTCCCCCTCACGTTCTTGCTCCAATAGCCCCGCCCAAACCGTCTCCCCCATCATGGGCCTCCTCAACCCTTTCTCTCTCTTACAACACTCTCTCTAGATCTGTTCAAATCTGAAACCATTTTCTTCCAATTTCCAAGAGCAGACCCTAACCTGTTCTCTCTCTATGATACTAGATTTCCCCCCTCAGAGGCATAGTTTTCGTGCCGATTTGTAAATTCATTCGGTAGTTTATGTTAGAATTTTTTTGTCAAGTTCTTAGGGTTTTGAATCGGTGAGATGAATCACAACAACAGCAACAACAATAGAGCGAGGTACCCTCCCGGAATGGGACTTGGGTTTGGGGGTTTCAATCCGAACCTGTGCCCGAACCAGAACCCGAACCCAAGCCTAAACCAGAATCATCACGCGTTCTAGGCTCGGCCGCCGTACCACCACCAACAACAGGCGCAGTATGTGCAGAGACATTTGCTGCAGCAGCAACAACAATAGCAACAGAAGCAGCAATGGCTGAGAAGGGACGCCATCATCAACGAGGTTGAGAAGACTGTGCAGTCTGAAGCCGTGGATTTGAGGTGCGTGTGTTGTGGTTTTCATTATATATGGCTTCTGCTTGATGTGTGGTTTGTAATTAGGGCCAGGGTTAATTTTGAGGTGTTGTTGTTGGTATGTTTAGTTTATGTTGTATGGCGTTCTGTAATATGCTTGCTTGGCTGGTTGGTTTGTTGGTTTCTGATTTTGTAGATAATGATGAAATGGTGAAAGCTTTGTTTGAAAATTTCATTGGTTTTGTTGGGTTAGGCATAACTGCATTGGCCTACAATGTATGTGTTTGCATTGTTGAGTGGAGGATTTTCTATTCAGTTTATATTTGCCTCTTAACTCGCATATATTGTGAGTTGTAGCAAGTCATTACATGATGAGTGTGTTAGGCCAATTTTCTTTCTCCTTTTAATTCAAAATCTCCAAAACTAAAAGTCGATCTTCATGCAAAAGTCATTGTTTTTATAAATATTTTTAAAAATTCAATAAAGACTGATTTTACAGAAGGTAAAACTATATATTTTTTAAACCAAAAATGTAATGGAGCATTTATCTAGTCTCATTGGGGTTAAGATTGAATTTCACTCTGTCACTTATTGCATGCAGTCCCTTAAATGAGTCTTCAGAGTTGAAAGAGTACCTGATTAGATGTATGTTTCTTCGGCTCAATACAATCATCCGCCAACATATCCAGTTACTGTGATTTGTGGCGGCATTGATAGAGCTTCTTTTGGAAGTGATATCCTCAGTAAGAATGTAAGACATATGCAGGTTTGGTGGCTTTAAGGGGAAACACCACCTGCAAAGTTAATGTCCCTATTATTGTATCTGAGACAACCCTGGGTTGGAGATGGCAGGTAAAGACCATTGCATTCTTTTTTAATTATTCATTTTTACTTTATTATTTTCTTTTAAAATAACGCAAGTTGATACAGATAATTAAGAATTCTGAATCTGGATTTGAGTCCATTAAGACCATAACTGTATAAAGATAGCTTTCCATTCCATTCTAAATATTTAAATTATTAATTATTAATTATTAATTTTTTGTTATTAGAAAAATCAATCTTTTTCACCTTTAGTTTTCTTTTACTACCAAACCACCTTATCACTAAAGTTTATCATAAAAAAATGTAAGGTAAATTATTAATTAGATTGAATCATCTGTTAAGGGAACACATATTATATATACAGCTGGGATGGAAGTATTTGAATCATCACTCATTGATACTTGGTAACAAAGGATTAAAAATCATTTTCACTTTCATTAAGCGGTTGAACTTTGTAAAATGAAATTACAGTATTGTCAACCACTCGACATTTATCAACATCTAATAAGTGTGAACTACTTATTAAATCTTTCCACATTTTGAACAAATAAAAACGCTTTTAGTTAACTTGAAATTATGACTGAAAACATTTTTTATATCTGTCATTCTGTGCATGTTATTTTTCTATTTCAATTTATTAATCTCTAAACTTAATAACTAAATTTTCTTAATTCAAGTTAGGGTAAAACTAAATTTATTAATCTGTCATGGAAGCCGATTTATGCATTTTTTCTTTATGCATTTTACTTCCTAATTTAATGCAATTATAGAAGAAAATGCAACTTATCACTATAAGACAAATAGATTTTTTTCATTAATTATTTTTTCTAAGAACATATATAAAAAATTTAATTAAAAATTTAGAATATCTCATTTTTAATCCAGAAATACTTAAGAATGAGATACATAAATAGGATCATATATATATATATATATATTATATTACTTAATTTATACTATCGAGTTAAATTATACATAATTTAAGTTTAATTTATTTATTTAACAAATTCAATAATTTACATCTTAAATTCGACTCATTTAGTTTATTAATTAAATTGAATTATCATCATATAATTTTAAATTTTTTAAAGTGATTATCATAAAAAAATAAAAAAATGTGGGCAATGAGAGCATCAAGGAAGGCATCTTGCCAGCACAATGGTCTTCTGCTTCATCCATTATGGCGTTGAAGAACTCAAGCCTCGAGGGTGACGATGTGGCAGTGCCTGTGCCATAGCAAGTACCCTGTTTGCATCACCACTCCCACAATACCCGTATTTGCTGCAACATAAATCTGCCTCACACCCAGTGTTGAGCTCTCACCCTTTGACACCACCAACAACACTTAGGCGGCACCCATCATCACTCATGTGACGCCAATGTTACGCACCTTGTTCCCCATCATCTTGTTGTGGAGAATTCTATCAAACTAATGTATGGGTGAGTGTGATCACACTTGATAGACAAGGTTGGGAATTGAGAGCACAGTACTGGTGCTTCTATTTATAGCATGCTTTCTTCCTGTTCCTTCTGTTTCTCATTGATTGTCTCTTAAGTTAGGAAAATGTAAATGTGTTAAGAAAATGATTAATTTTATAAAAATTTAATTATTTTTATTCCTTCTGTTCCAGGTGATGGCTTTGTGGAGGTTGTGTTTGAGAACACTGAAGACACTGTGGAGTCATGGCACGTTGATGGCCACAGCTTCTTTGTAGTAGGGTAAGATTACCCAACTCATTCCTTTCTGCTGCAAATTTGATACTAAACTGCTTAGTGTTACAGCTTTTGATTCTACTAGCTTTCTGATTAGCTAGTTAATTACAAGTTCTACAAGCTTTATAAATGATGCATGTATGTAGCACACTTATTATTATCTTTTTTCATTCTATTAATACAATGGGTTACTTCTATGGAACTCTTCGTATTCTTTGAGATCTATGATTTTTGGCCTCACCAACTTGGAGTCACATGTATCTCCTGTCAAAATTCTGACTATGAGTTCTATCTTTGAACTTACAAATATACACATTTTTGTCATACTAATTCAACATTATAATAATACACCTATTCATTTGAATGAGCAGAATGGATGGAGGTCCATGGTCATCAGCAAGCAGGCTAAATTACAATTTAAGAGATACAACTTCTCGTTCCACAGTTCAGGTAATCAACTTTATTATCCCGTGTGATATGATATAACTCTTAGTGTGTTCTCTTTAGAGTTTAAAACAAATGTACAAACAATATAAAAGGCTTTTTGTTTACAATTTCTTCTCCCTGCATTTTTCCTTCCCCCCCCCCCCTCTTTTACCTTTTTCCATCCTTTTATTCTTGTTTAAGCTTTTTTCTCCTCACATCACAATACCTCCTTAACCTCAACTATATAGGGGTTGATACTCGTAAAAAGCTTGTAATTTTGGGAATTCGTGTGACACATACTTTTTATGACCTTATCACTGATATTCTCATGATTGTCAAGTGATGGTGAAGTCACCTATGAAGGCTATTCAACTCACTTTGTTAGTGCTGAATCTGCACGTTGAGTTCTCCGTAATGAGATTGAAATCATAAGAAAATGCCTGGAGAAACATGAGGTGGGGATGAGCTTACTTCATCTATTTTGCTATTCATTTCTTAGTTTATTTATTTTTGTCATTCATGTCATGAGGTGTGGCTAACTTTTTGACAGGTATTTAAGTTAAGACTTGTGGGTCATTCTCTGGGAGGTGCTATAGCTTCTTTGTTGGCAATAATGATCCATAGAAAATCATCAAAGGAGCTGGGATTGCTTCCTGACATTGTATCTGCTGTTGGATATCAAACTCCACCATGTGTCTCTAGAGAAGTTGCTAAAAGCTGCTCTGTCTATGTATCAACACTTGTGATGCAGGTATGTGATTGCATTGGACAATGTCTGTTTAACAATATGTTATGTGGAATAAAGTAATTATATCTATGGTTTCCTGTTATGAGTAATATTCTTTTATTAAGTGTAAAAAAATCATACTAGTATGTTTGATTGGTTCTCGTTGTAATTTGTTTTACATTATTCAAGTATTTAAAATGTTTTTTAAAGAGGAATAATTATGTTCTTAAGGTCTTAATTTTTAAAGGAGATAAATACCTGGAGTTGGTTAGCATGGTCTAACTGGTCAGAAAATCAGTGTTAGTTTGTGTTGCCTTGAATATTTTTATTCACATATCGGACCTATTTGAGCTTCTTTAACACAATTATTCTAGACAATTTCCCAATTTCCCAATTCACAGATACAATACAGACATAATATTTTTCCAGTTATGAATCTTCTATTATAGCATGGCTTCATGTACCTGATTATTGTAGAAATAATCCATGTTTTCCTCTGTGCTCTATTTACTTTCCTCTGTACTCAACCGAGAAAGTTGGCTTGTGAGGTATGGATTGTTCAAGCCTTAATTAGTTGTATTATATTCTAGTCACGTTGTGCATAACAGGATATAAACTAGACGATATTTTTTCATTAATAAATTTCGAACAAATCATACAAATAAACTTAATATTATATTTTAATCTAAAATCATAAGATTTAAATTTATAAATATTTTTCTTATTTATATAATGCTAAATCAATGAATATCTGTGCAATTGTTTGAATTGATGACATTGTCATTCCATGCTGTGATGAGATTAGGCAGGAATCTATCTATTGAAACATCTATCAATGGTGGTGGGCTTGACCATAACCCTTTTGACTCTTTTTGGATGGCATGTCTACCTTATCCTTCATAACATGACAACCATAGAGGTGGTTTCTAGTTCAATTACTTTGTCTTTATTTATGTCTTGCAAGATTTCATTTTGTCTATTTTTTTTCAGTATTATGAACGTTCAAAATGGTTGGCTATGAAGTCTGGGCAAAGCTATTGGCATCCATTCAACATTGGTGTAATTAGCACATATGTACTGATAGTGTTTCTTACGTAACGATATGCAAGCTTTTGGCAAATATTTTTTACCACTATAATTAGCATCACAAAATAACATCATTTGTAAATTTTATTCTTTGATTGATTCAATTAGAGACCAGTGTACAATGAATAACTTGTTTCTTATTATACTATCTTATGTATTATTTTTGTTAGTGAAATGTTATTCATTTCTATACCATTCGTAATGTCAATTGAGATTGATCATATGACTGCGCCTATTATTATATGTGTACCAAAAACCGTCCAAAAAATATATTAAAAAAAACAAAGCAAAAGAAACTAAGACGGTTTCGGACACGAACCGTCTTAGAAAGGCGTATTCTAAGACGGTTATTTGACGCAAACCGTCTTAGAAAGGCATATTCTAAGACGGTTATTATGAATGAACTGTCTTAGAAAGGCGTATTCTAAGACGGTTAATAGAAACGAACCGTCTTAGAAAGGCATCTTCTAAGACGGTTAATAGGAACGAACAGTCTTAGAAAGGCGTATTCTAAGACGGTTATTTGATGCGAACCGTCTTAGAAAGGCATCTTCTAAGACGGTTAATAGGAACAAACCGTCTTAGAAATGCGTAATCTAAGACGGTTAATAGGAACGAACCATCTTAGAAAGACGTATTCTAAGACGGTTATTTGACGCGAACCGTCTTAGAAAGACATCTTCTAAGACGGTTAATAGGTATGAACCGTCTTAGAAAGACATATTTTAAGACGGTTGTAGCTATGAACCGTCTTAGAATGTTACTTTCTAAGACGGTTATCGATAACAACCGTCTTAGAATATGCCTTTTTAAGACGGTTGACAACCGATGTATAAAACGTTAGTTATCAACGACACCCATAACCACGACGGTTGCGGAACCGACGTAGAAGGGCCTAAATAACCGATGTAGAAGGTCCTTTTTGTAGTAGTGAAGTCTAGTGCATGTTATTTTCATCTTACTTTCTCTTCTCCTACAATCTATATCTCTTTCTACATGTTAGTTGTTCCATCACTCTCCTTCGTTCAACATGTTCAATAATTTTAAGCAAAAAACGCAAAAAGAGAAAAGACACAAAATTGCTCTCAATAACTAAGCGTGTTGAAAGAGTCACACCTCGACCGCACCTCTCCTTTTGTCCCGGTCTTAACATGCAAAACATAATGCTTTTACATGGCACGTGCGAAATCCTTAAATAACTTCTTTTCATCCTATGCGTACGTGTCAACGTAGGACCTCGTTCTTGAATCACCAAACATGGCACTATCTACTAGCGGAGCCAAGGTTGAGACTTGCAATGGACATGACACTACCTAAAAAATAAAATTTACAGTTATTTAGTAGTGATTTTTTTTATAATAATTATATATACTTATATAATTAATTAGAATTAAAAATAAAATTTGGCACTACCTAAAAATAAAATTTGACATTACCTAAAAAATTTGGCTGGTTTCGCCACTGGTGCTATCAGTGGCCAATAACCCCATCCCTCTTCGCAAGTTCTTGTAATGCATGTTATCAAACTTCGTGGGAGTTATCACATCGTTAAACGTTGACATGGAAGGGTCCTTTGTGTAATTTTCACACAGTTTCTTCAACCCCACAGTGTATTCAGGATTATACGCAGGGTCAATTTCGAAACTCTTGTTAAATTTGAAGAGCCTTTGGGAAAATTGGTTGCAATGGGATAACCCTATGGTGTGTGCACCAACGAGAGCCACCATTTCTTGAACGGAAAAATCTTTGCATGTGAAGATTTTATGACTTCTGACGTTAACATGGTTGGTAAAGGGTGTTGAGTTAGTGAAGCCCAAAAATCATTTTTGTTGGCCCATGCCTATACGGTGCGTTTTGGTTTTTTATTTCACTAATATAAAAGCTTTCTTTGTGAACTAAAGGTAGTGGTACGTTCCCTTATTTTTGGCTTTTCAGTTTTCTATTATTATCTCTTAATCTCTCTCTCGAAGCTTCCGTGGGTTACTTTAGTCTTCGTGTTTCATCTTCCTCCTCTGTTTTCTGGTTCTATGACCTTGCTCTGCTAAGGTTTACCATTCTTGGTTGATACCTTGAGCTTTGTCTTGAAAACAGAGTGTTGATGGCTGTGTAGGTCTCGATCTCTTGTGTATTGTGTTGCAGGTGGGGTTCTGACTTTTTCTTCTTAGTTGCTTGAATGTTCTTGAAGTGTACTTGTGCAAAGAAAAAGAAGAAAACCTAAAGAAGGTTCCTATGTTTTCTGGTTAAACACTGTGGCTAAGGGTTGTTGTTGTTTTTTGTGTATCTTCTTTGCATTTCCTCTCTGTAATTATTGAGGCCTTTGTTCACGGGTTTAGTAAATGGACATGGTTCTCTTGAGATGATCGTTGTTGTAACAGTTCTTGCTATTTTAGTGTGAGTAAAGGAATTACAGGTTCTTTGCTCTTGGATGTAGGTAACAAAGAGTTTCTCCTAGTTACCGAACCAAGTAAAATACCCATGTGTTTTCTTTTCGCTTTTAATATTGCTTCCACTAATTTCAGTTTAAGATTGTGCGCTTAAAACTCTAACAAGTGGTATCAAGAGCTTTGGTTGGTTCTTGTTTTCTTGTCTTCTTTGTTTCGTTTCAGGCTTTGGTGCTTAGGTATACCTCAAACCCTCGGTCACTCAAGAATGAGATCAGCCAGAGTGGAGGTGGAGAGGTTTGACTGGAAAGGAGACTTCAACATATGGAGCAAGAAGATGAGGATTGTTCTGGTACATCAAAAGTTCTCTAAAGCACTTGGTGGTGAGAAAGATTTACCCTCATCTTTATTTGAAACTGATAAAAGTGATATTCTTGAAATTGCCTTTAGTATATCAATTCTACATTTGAGTGATAATGTTCTTAGACAAGTTAATGATGAAACTACTGCTGCTGGCATCTGGTTAAAATTGGAATCTATGTACATGACTAAATCTCTCTCAAATAAAATATATCTAAAAGAAAAAATGTTTGGTTTCAAAATGGAATCTGATAAATCTTTAGATGATAATTTAGATGAGTTTAAGAGAATAACTATAAGTCTTGCTAACATTGATGAAAAAATTACTGATGAAAATCAAGCTATTATTCTTCTAAATGCTTTGCCTGATTCCTACAAGGATATGAAATCTGCTATTAAGTATGGAAGAGAGCTTATGTCATTAGAAGATGCAATAGGAGCCCTAAAGTCTAAAGAACTATAAATGGTGATAAATAAGAAGGTCACTGCAGAGGGACTGATTATTAAAATGAAATTTAGTGAAAAGAGTCAGTTTCAAGGAAAAGAAAAAGGAAAGAACAATACTGAGAGTAAGAATAACCCGCTTGTTAAGGGAAAGGTGACTTGTTGACTATGTCATAAGGAAGGACACATTAGGAAGAATTGTCTAGAAAAAGGAAAAAGGTCAAAATAATCGGAATAGGTCAGATTATGCTAATCTGATTAGTGATTTTGAGGATAGTAAGGTTCTAGCTGTGTCTAATTCTTCCTGTGAGAGGGAGTGGGTGATATATTTAGGTAGTATCTATCGTATGACACCATAAAAGAATTGGTTAATCTGTTTTAAGTCTGTTAAAGGTGGAAAGATGATGATGGGAAATAACCAAACCTGTCAATTAGAAGGAATTGAAGCTGTTAGGTTTAGGATGGGAGTTAGGACTATTAAAATTCTCAAGGATGTGAGATGGGTCCCCAACCTTAGGAGAAACCTAATATCTCTAGGAATGTTAGACAAGAGTGGTTACAGTTTTAGGAGTGTTCAAGGAACACTAGAAGTGGTTAAAGGATCCACAGTTCTTATGAAAGGGATTTTAGATAATGGTTTGTATTTTCTAGATGGAGAAGGTTTAGGACCTGAGTCTTGTAATGTCAGCAGAAAGCCTAATAAGTCTTTTTTTTGGCATAAAAGACTTGGCCGCATTAGTAATCAAGGATTACAAGAGTTATATAAACAAGGTATTTTGGGTTTTAAATTATTTACTCTTATTGACTTATGTGACTTGTGTTTTGGGAAAATCCTACAGATTAAAGTTTCAAATAGGAAAGAATAAAACTAAAAATATCTTGGATTATATACATTCTGATTTGTGAGGGGTCACCAAACATTCCTGGTTCTCTTTCTGGCTGTCATTAATTTCTTTTTGTGATAGATTCTCATTCCAGACGTGTGTGGACTTATTTTTTAAAACAAAAAGATCAAGCTTTTGATTGTTTTAAGGACTGGAAAGTTCAAGTGGAAACTGAGACTGAAAAGAAGGTTAAAGCATTAAGAACTGATAATGGATTGAAATTTTGTAATAACCAATTTATTGATTTCTGCAAATAATTCGGTATTTTAAGACATAGAAATTGTGCTGAGACACCTCAGCAAAATGGCATTGCTGAAAGGATGAATATAACTATTTTAAATAAAGTTATATGCATGCTTTTTGATTCTGGTCTAAGAAAATCTTTTTGGACAGAAGTTGTTTCTACTACTTGTCATGTTATAAACAGGTCTCCTTCATCTGCAATTAAATTCAAAACTCCCATGGAAATGTGGTATGGTAAGCCTCCTAAACAGAGTTATCTGAAACCCTTTGGCTGTTTAGCTTATGTTCACACTAAACAGGATAAGTTAGCCCCTAGGGCTCTGAAATCTGTCTTTGCAGGCTATCCTGCAGGGACAAAAGGGTACAAACTCTGGTTAATATCTGAAAATAAATGTGTTGTCAGTAGAAATGTTGTCTTTGATGAACTAACATTTTTAAAGATATTGTGCAGGGAATTAGACAGGTTCAAGAACTTGGAAATGCCCAGTTGAAGGTGGAGAAGACCACTGGTATTGATGATTTTGAAATTGCTCAGAATCATGATAAAACTGAAGATCAAGTAGATACACTTGATCAACTTGCTAATGATCAACAAAAAAACTAATGAAGAAATTCAAGAGGACTCCAACCTCAATGATTATCTTCTGACTAGAGATAGAGCTTGGAGGAATATTAGGCCTCCTAGCAGATTTATTCATGCTGACATTGTTGCTTTGGCCTTGTAGGTTGCTCAGATGGTTGAACAAGAAGAACTAGCAACTTACAAAGAGGCAATGAACATGAAATCTCAAGAGAGGTGGCTGAGGGCAATGGAGGAAGATATCTCCTCATTAAAGAAGAATCTGACTTGGGTTTTAGTGGACAGACCCAAGAACATAAGGATCATTGGATGCAAGTGGGTCTTCAAGCTGAAACCTGAAGTCCCAGGATTGGAGAAGGCCAGGTTAGTAGCCAAAGGCTACTCATAGGTAGAAGGAGTAGATTACAGTGAAATTTTCTCTCCTGTAGTTAAACATACTTCAATTAGGCTTATTTTGTCTCCTTTTGCTATTCTTGATTTAGAATTAGAACAATTTGATGTTACAACTGATTTTTTACATGGAAGTTTAGATGAACAGATCTATATGGAACAGCCAGAAGGCTTCATACAGAAAGGTTCTGAGGACAAAGTCTACTTGTTGAAAAGGTCTTTGTATGTATTAAAATAGGCACCTAGGCAATGGTACAAAATGTTTGATGACTTTGTTCTGTCACATGGATTTATAAGGTGTGTATGATCATTATGTCTATTATAAGAAAGATAATGAAAATAAATATACCTATTTGTTAATCTATGTGGATTATATGCTAATAGTTTCACATGATATTAAGTGTATTAACAAATTGAAAGAGATGCTACTGAAGGAATTTGACATGAAAATTCTTGGTCCTTCCAAGAGGATTTTAGGCATGGATATATTGAGAAATAAAAAGGAAAGAACTTTATCTTTATCTCAATCTGTATATGTCAAGAAGGTTGTCAAACTCTTTTCTATGCATCTCTATAAATCTGTTAGTTTACCATTAGCTGCTCATTTTGGTTTGAAATCTATATGTGGTGATTTAAATGAAGATGAATATGTCTACATGAAAAATGTACCATAATGTAATGTAGTTGGAAGCCTAATGTATGCAATGATTAGCACTAGACCTGATATTACTTATGGTAGTAGTGTTGTGAGTAGATTCATGAGTAATCCCTCAAAAAAACACTAGAATGCTGTGAAATGGATACTGAGATATCTTAATGACACTTCTGATTTCTGTTTGAATTTTACTGGAAATGAATCTAATGATTTTACTGTAAAAGGATATTGTGACTCTGATTATGCTGCAGATTTAGACAAAAGGAGATCCTTAACAGGTATTGTTTTCACTGTTGGTGGAAATATTGTTAGCTGGAAGTCAAATCTTTAGCATGTAGTAGCCCTATCTACTACTGAAGCCGAGTATATGACTTTGACTGAAACTGTAAATGAGGCATTGTGGTTAAAAGGAATGCTCTTTTGAACTTGGGTTAGGGGATGAAATTCCACAAATCATGTGTGATTCCCAAAGTGCCATTCATTTATCCAAGAATGGTGCTTACCATGAAAGAACTAAATATATTGATGTCAGACTACATTTTATAAGAGACATTATTGTAAGTGATAAGGTGAAGGTGGAGAAAATATCCACTGTGTTCAATCCAACAGATATTTTGACTAAAATTGTACCTATTAACAAATTCAAGGATGCCTTGAAATTGTTAAAAGTTCAACAGTAGTGGTTTCTTCCTCTTATCTCTGTTATTTTTTTCGTTCTTAAATTTTCTTAAAAATGCTAATGCAGTTTCTTGTTTTTTGTAGGTTTTGTTTTCTTGTATATGTTTGTTCTGTTCTTTCTGTGTCCTAGTGTTCTCTATTCTGGCATTGAACTTGTAGTTCCTATTTTTTTGTTTTTACTTGTGCTATGGCTTCTTGTGCTTCAAGGTGGAGTTTGTTGAGTTAGTGAAGCCCAAAAAGTGTTTCTGTTGGCCCATGCATATATGGTGCGTTTTGGTTTTTTATTTCACTAATATAAAAGCTTCCTTTGTGCACTAAAGGTAGGGTTACGTTTCTTTATTTCTGGCTTTTCAGTTTTTTATTATTTTCTCTTAATCTCTCTCTTGAAGCTTTCGTGGGTTACTTCACTCTTCGCGTTTCATCTTCCTCCTCTATTTTTTGGTTCTATGACCTAGCTCTGCTAGGGTTTACCATTCTTGGTTGATACCTTTAGCTTTGTCTTGAAAACAAAGTGTTGATGGTTGTGTAGGTCTCGGTCTCTTGTGTATTGTGTTGCAGGTGGGGTTCTGACTTCTTCTTCTTAGTTGCTTGAATGTTCTTGAAGTGTACTTGTGTAAAGAAGAAGAAGAAAGCCTAAAGAAGGTTCCTGTGTTTTCTGGTTAAACACTGTGGCTAAAGGTTGCTGCTGTTTTCTATGTATCTTCTTTGCATTTCCTCTCTGTAATTGTTGAGGCCTCTGTTCACAGGTTTAGTAACTGGCCATGGTTCTTTTGAGATGAATAGTGTTGTAACGGTTCTTGCTATTTTAGTGTGAGTAAAGGAATTATAGGTTCTTTGCCCTAGGATGTAGGTAACAAGGAGTTTCTCATAGTTACTGAACCAAGTAAAATACTCGTGTGTTTTCATTTCACTTTTAATATTTCTTCCGCTAATTTCAGTTTAAGATTGTGCATTTAAAACTCTAACAAAGGGAATTGGGATTTTCGGGGTCTGTGGCTTCGAACTCGAGGGAGTCTTTTCGGCGGAGGTGGAGCTCGAAGGTGGGGCCGCCGGCCGCAACCATGAGGTTGTGTGTGGTCGCTACGAGGGTGTCGACGCAGGAGGCATGCCCGGACACTCGAGCTCGAGTGTCCCTTGGCGCATGCCATTGCGTCGAACCTGTCCCCCCGAGAAGGGGATGTTGACGTCTGCGTCGCGCTTTGCCTTTTTGAAGGAGTCGGAGGTGACAAGAACGGAGGCGTTGCAGCCACTAACCATGCAGCCGATGATGGTCGACGTTGAGAGCTGCTTGTCGGTGACGGCTTTTCGGACGATGTCGGAGAATTTGGGCAAATTTTTTGGTAGTAGTTGGTGTTTAGCTGCGCTTGGATCAAGGGAAAGAAGGATAAGGAGAGGAAGAGGGGGAACATGGTAGGGTTTGTATTAGTCATGATGGTTATGGTTGTTAATTATGGTTAAGTTTTGGTCTTAAGGTTGGAAAAAATAATAAGAATGTTTATTTTGCATGTACTGGACTTTTTTTATTAAAAAAAATTGAAGAACTTATATTGAATAGTTGAAGCTTATCAGGATGGTTTCTGATTGATGAAATGTGGGGTATTTGGTGGGGTTTGAAGGGGTGGAATTGGAGTAAATGGTGCATTGGTGGGTAAATTGTGGAAGGGAGAATTCCGAGGGAGGTGATGGTTATTTTTCGTGAAACTTGTATGATTATGCTTTGGGGAGAGTTAGATTTTGAGGTGCAGATTGAATATTGCTAATGAATAACCCTTCGTTATATATAAATTCGGTTATGTTAGTTTATTATTCAATCTAAGAAATGATTGAACAAGTTAGGGGCAAATTGAATATTGCTAATGAATAACCGGCCGTTGATAGTAATTAATAATAAACTAGTTTTATGAATTATTTTTAAATTAAATTTAAGTAATTAATTATAAACATTTTGTGAGATCTGCACCAGCATGTAGATAAGAAACCATTGAACAAGTTAGGGGTGCTAATTAGGTTATTGTATCCTGCATCTCGCATTATATAATGAAATATAAATTTGTATTTTTGGAATGAGCTTTACAAAATATAATGAAAATATAATGAGAGGTGTCCGATGAGTATAAAATATAAATGCATGCTAGTTAATGCATCACTTAATTACCAGTTGGCACGGGAGAAATTAGGTCCAAGCCAAGCATGTGTAAATGGGTTTGGGTTTCAGGGCTCAAATTCAACCAACCCAATTAAATTTGGGCTCGATCGGTATCTGTGTACATTTATTTAAAAGTTCAATTCTTTTAATTTAAAATTTCTGCAAAACTATATACAAACTACAAAGAGCATATTTGTTGCAGGTGGTTTCTGTGGTCATTGTCCAATCATAGTGTGCGGATGGGCTAGGGAAAATATATTTAGGAGTGGCGTTTGATATTTTGATGTCATGTAAGTGTATATGCCATATTATAGTTTATTAAGCAGATGAATGTGAACACAATTTGAAGCAAAGTAACACCAAGGTTATTTGACCTGATCAATGAAAGTTCATTTGTTTAACTTCTTTGGGAATATTAGTATTGATCAGGTAGCACTGCATGCATGTTTTATTTATATGTAGAAATCAAATATGATAAAAAAAAATTGTAACACTCATATATTCTATTTAATCAATTAAATTAGATCTTTTAATACTGCATGGGTGTTCTATTGAACTAGCTAGACTTCTATAGCCTCACTCTCACAATCCTTAATTTGAACTATAGCTATAAATATATGAATTACAATGGCAATGCTCTCACATGAAAGATTCTCGGAGAACAAAAAACAAAACTAGCTTCTAATTAAGTTTGATGGGAGTTAACATGGTGCTAATTTTTCATATCTACCTTTATTTAAAACAACTAAGTTTGATTTAAGACGAAAGAAAAAATAGTAAAAACTAAAATAATTTTTTAGTTGTTTGATAGAAAAAGAAAGGAAAAAAAATGTTACGAATCCATGAGTTGAAGGAATGAAAATCAAATTGATAAGAGAGATAAAAAGCATATTGATATTCATGCGGAAACATATTGAATTGGTTGAAAGAGATCAAAATGATGACACAATAAAGACTCCTATTTAACATATTATCCCAAACTAAATTTCTAACAGATTTACTTAATTTTCTATAATCTCTATTAATTTATTTATTTTTATTTGATTATGTAGAAAGTGAACAAAAATATACAATGAGACCCACCCACATGCAGGATACATTTCCTCTAGCCCCTGCAACCAAACAAAAGAGGAACTATTTTTCTTTTAACTTGTCCTTCCCTCCTCAATTCTTTTTACTTTGTTTTTCCCTCTTCAATCCATCCATCCATAATCCAAAACAAACGAAGTGTAAGAGTCACCAAAACTTCGGATAAATTATTTGGTTAATCAGCATCAAGGAAATAAATTATTTTCGGAGCCACAGCTAACATTGAATACGGTGCTACTATACAATTTACAATACTAATATACTTAAGTATATATGGATTTGCAGAGAGAGAAAAAAAAAAAAAAGGCCAAGCTATACCATCTCTTTGTAAAATGGAGAGGTCCAAGGCAAGACATTGAATTAGTGAACTACTTCAGTAAGCAACAAGGTTAATTAATTATCCACTTACGTTTTAAGTCTGCTTCAGTTCTTTCACGAGTAACAACCGCAGCTAAAGAGTACCCAAGACTAATATTATTAAGAGTTATATATAGTTTTTTTTTGTTGGTGCATGGAGTTACATTATTCATATAATTAACGAATTCATACAATACTATTTTTTTTTTCTCTATCACATTAACTATCTTATTATACATTGAGTGTCAAAAAAATCTTTTTTCATTTATGTATTACTAACGAGTAATGATTTTTGACACTCACAATTTTTAAACATTTAATTGATATTTTTTGTTCTTTTTATTAAATCATATCTTATACTTTTCTCTCTTCACTTACTTTTTCTTTCTTCACTCTCTTTGTCTCTCAATTTCTCTCTCAAGTTGTTAACCTTGGAGGTAAAAAATATTTTTTCATTAATATTAGGGAAGCACGTCATGCTCTCGTGTGTTTGGTTGAGCGTCACTGGATCGTGAAATATGCATTAGCCTGACGCAACTCCTATTTAATTCAACGTTACTTAAGACATTTGGACGTAATTAAATTTGTTGTCAAACGTGGACACTGAACGTACGTGATTCGACGCACTTTTATTAGCAAAGCATATCCACGTGATAAACGCGGGATGGTTGAAAGAGCAATGATCACATAAAGACTGGAGCCCAACACTTCTATGATTAGAGCTGTCAAAATGGGCCAACCCGGCCCATCCGGGTTGACCCACCACGGGTTGGGTAAAAGGTGAGTCGGGTCGGGTTGGCTCACTTTAGTGGTGGGTTAGTTTTTTGCTAACCCGACTCAACCCACCCCGGATTGGTGGGTTATCCGGGTTGGCCCGTGAGCTGACTCGTGGATTGGCTCATTTTAAATTTTAAAAAAAAATTAAAAAAAATTAAAAAATCACAAAATAAGTGTAGAAAAATACAAATTAAATCAATTTAAATAAATTTAAATATTACAAACTATATCATACTTAAATTATCTAGGAAAAGTATTAGAATCATGGTTTGACAAATCAATTTCATCTTTATCATCTTCATTTTTTCCATTATTATTATTATTTTTTTTTTGTGCAACCCGCGAGCCAACCCGGCTCACCCAGGTTCAACCCGGGTGGGTTGCGGGTTAAGTGGGCCGGGCTGAATTAACCCGGGATCTTGGTGAGCCAGTTTTTTAGCAACTCAACCCACCTATTTGAGCGAGCCAAAACGGGTTGGCCCACGGGTTGGACCCGTTATAACAGCTCTATCTATGATGCATAATGCATTATAATAATATAAATTGATGAGACATTCGTGTTTGTATAGTTTCTTTATACAAAACTTTATATATTAAAGAGGGAATTCATATTGTTAAAAGAAGAGGGAATTAATAAAAAAAGTATGAGATAAAATAATTAATATGATAAAAATATAAAAGATGTTATAAAATATATTATAACAATATTGCTTGAATAATATAAGTCTTCTGAAGTTTATTGTGTGTTTTCGTATTAGGTCTTATAGCATTTTCAACGTTGATAGATCATATTTGGATATTTTTATAAATTAGAGAGAGAAACACATTAACAATATAAATATAAATATATATAAGAGATTAAATTACTCTAAAAGTGATTTTTAAAAAAAGTTATTTTTATTTATATTCTTCATTTCTTTGTAATCTAACGATTGAAGAAGAATTTCTCATTAAAACTATTAAATTATTAGGGAAAAATGAAATATGAGAATGTGGAGTAATTTTTATAAAGTTATTCCAAGAGCATGGAAAGTAATGAGTTATTCTACATTTTTAGCTTTTATTTTTTTAAATTGAACAATGATTCTAATGAAAAACTAATATTAATAATTAAATTTAAAGAAAATAAATAATAAAGATAAAAATAATTATTTTAAAATTATTCTTAAAATAACTCGATATTATATATATATATATATATATATTCTAATTGAACACTAAATCCAAGCTTATTAGAAGGGTCACTGCTATAATATAGGCAAACGACAACGATTCTAAATCCCTTATGACGACGATTGTAGAATCGTTTTTGTTGTGCGTGTCATCGAAAACAATGACATTCGACAACGGTTGTAAAAATTGTCTTTGTTAACTTTTTTTTTTTTACATACTTTTGTAGACGATTTTTAGCCAAAACCATCTTTGTATTTATATATACAAAGACGATTTTCGACACAAAATCGTCTTCGTTGATCACTTTTTTTTTACATGCCTAGAAAGATGATTTTTAAGCCAAAATCGTCTTTGTTGCTACTATCTTTTTTTTTTTTCTCCTACATGCATGCAAAGATGGTTTTAAAACAAAGATGAGTTTACGTCAAAATCATCTTTGTATATAAAGAAACAAAGACGATTTTGACGTAAAATCATATTCGTTGCTCTTGTCTTTTTTTTTTCTGTACATGCCTACAAAGACGATTTTAAGTCAAAATTGTCTTTGTTTGTTTATATACAAAGACGGTTTTGACGTAAAACCATCTTCGTTGCTCCTATCTTTTTTTATTTTTTTCTTTCTACATATACTACCAAATGAACCAATGGACTTAACTTAATTTACACTTAAAAAAACACCACATTGAAGAATTTTTATTCTACAAAATAAATAACAAACCAAATTGTAAATACACTAAAATTTGGAATTCGGCTTAGCACTATAAAATGTCTTTCGACACAGAATTATGTCAAATACCATGAAACATTATATTAAAAAGTTAAGCTACAATATCAGTTAAATATACACCTAAATGACAGAAAATACAAGTGTTACATCAATAAATTACTAATTTCAATTTCAACAATCTACAAATCAATTACAAGTAGCTTGTGAACTATATTTAAGACACCCCAGACAAACCAGCTTCCATTGCCAACTCTGCAAGCATTACGAGGCACCTGGAAAAATGCCAATGTCAGATAAGAAACATATGGTGTTGTAATTTGCAAGTAACTAACAAAGATGAATCATGAAAGTCCTTAACTGCCGAGAAATAATAAGAAAAGAATGGAGAAAATGACAAAAAAGAAATTGGATCTTAGATAGTTGAAACATAAATGGAGAGGTAAAGTGCACATCAGCTTTGTACCTAACTGGGTCCAGTTCCTGAGGGGCCATCCCATCCAATGTGAGCCACATGCTTAACATCTAATTATAGGTCTTATTTCCAGTAATTTTGTCCAAGGCTGCAACAAAATAATAGTACCAAAGACACCAAATTAATGTGTCTCGGGGAGTGGAAAGATAGGATTTCATCATATAAGGAATCAAGATGCTAAAACAACAATAGAACCCAAAATGGCAAAGAAATGCAGAGAACTTCATCAATAAAAATGAAAACACAACTTCAAAAGATAAGAGGGAGTACTGAACAATGGGCAGAGAGGAAGAGAAAACAGAGTAAACCTTTTCCTTGAGTTGTTCCAATAATTTAGATATTGTATGTCACTTTAATAAGCTCATTTTAAACTCTTTGACAGCAATGAGTATTTAGTAGTACATTTTCAAGCTTCCAAAAAGTGACTCTCATTTAAAAATAGACACATACACCTAAAGAAAGGAACTCGATGCAAGCCATTCACATCAGAGAAAAGCACACACAATTGGCTTCCAACGGAATATATGTTCATATTTCACATGATTTACTGCTCCTTGACAATGCTTAAGGAATCCTTATTTCCAAGAACCAGATATCCAAAACTTACAATAAATTTATGAAGCGCAGATGTATCCACATAACAATACATAGATAAGCCCAAAAATAAATTATATTGGTCTCTAACTATATAACATAAGATAATAGGGCAAAATTAAAAGTTAGTTACCTTACTCAAGCACATGTTAATATGGCAAAATTTTGGCCTTCCAAATGGCTTTATTCTTCATCTTTCCCAAAAGGCTCAAGTTGTCCTGTAGGAAATTAAGAGGTCAAACTGAAGAATTAACACTATTATTATAAAATGGTTTAACTCTTTGCACAAATTAAAACAAAGATTAATGAATACAAAAACCTTGCGCTACTCAATGAGGAGATATGCAAACTTATCAATGTTAGGGAAAGCAAGGAGTATCACCTGCCTTTCCCAGCTTATCTATGTCCTAATAATAAGAATCAAATTATTATAAAAATTAATAAACTTACATTGTCAGTACATATATGATTTATTAATTAGTTTTATGTAATGTCCAAACTCAAGAAATAAATTTGATTTGATTGGACCAAATGGGCCAGTGATTCTAATTTCAGGATTTAATTGATATTTTACTCTAAACTTATTGATGAAATTTCAGCAGGATGACAGATGCCCCAAGGGAGAATGAAAACAAAATTGATATCTTTTGGTTCATCAATTTGATGATGAAATTGGCTAGTTTTGATTTGAGTGATAATGATGTACTTTACCTCCACTCTGTAACCCAACTTGTAACCCAAAAGGAAGCCAAGAGGGAGTCCCATGAAATATAGAAAAACCAAAGCCTGCCACCCTCCTCCCACAGCAACACCTGCAAGAATATAGAAACATTTCATAATTCTGCTTATTACATAGTAATAATTTATACAAAATTTTGTGAGATTGTACAAAATTTTCTATTGTTTCTACACCTACATTAATTCCTTTAATTGTTTGAAAAATATTACACGGATCTCTCTTATACATTATACTAATCCCTCTAATTATTATTTTTTTAAATATATCGTGTTCTTATAAGAGAGGTTGCTTTAAACGTTGAAAAAGTAGAACAAGTCTATGCAATCTCAACTCTAACTTATATCATAGAAGTTATTAAGATCCTCTTACCTGATATAACTAGCTGAACATTATTCAGAATCATGGTTAACCCAAGAAGGCCTGCTAATTTAGAAACTGCTTTTATCATCTCTTTACTCTCGGTGAAACTGCTTTTATCATGTTAACAACTTTAGTCTCAGAAACTCAACAGAATTAACAATAGGGTCGATGATAACAACTTCATTCTTAGAAACTCAACATAATTAACACATATACAGTTAAATGGTTAAGAAGATATTCAAATTCAAAGTTAATACTATTATGCCTTAATTATAGTGAAAATACAAGATTTTCTACAATGGTCTCTCCTCTTTCACTAGTGATTCTCTTGGAAACTAAACATAGAAACAACAGAAGGAAACAAATTTCCATTAAAACTAAAAAAGAAACATTGAAAGAACACATTTCAATTAAGACTAAAAAAGGAACATTGAAATTTCAGTTAACACTCACCCATAACTTCTAGATCTAAACCCCATTTTGAGGGCCATTTCATGCACCCAAGCACGCTCTTGGTTGGACAAACCAGCATCAAACTTGTACACTGCAACAAATAAATAAATAAATAATCAAAACCCAGATTTCATGAATGGATATAGTTAAGCAAAAACCATGATCCTTTTGACGAGAAAGTTGTGTTTTTTGTGCATGAAATGGTAAGAAAAAGGGCGAGGGGGAGAATACCTTCATCATTGGAAGCTCAGAAGTGTTCTAGAATCTGGGAAATGCGAATCGCAGTGACTTCATCAACGTTGGGGTTTTGACGGAAAAGTGGCTCTCCTTTCTTCTTCCCTCTTTTGTTCGTCTTTGCGTCGTTTCCATTGAACAAATCCCAAGTGGGAAAGAAACTCAAAAGCTGCCACCGTAATCTCAAAAGGATTGTCCGACGAAGAAGTTGATGGTGGCGGAGGAAGCTGAATCACCTTTGTCGTTGTCGGTGTTACTCACTCTGGCGTCGTTGTCTGACAAAGAAGTGGATCGGGGCCGCTGCCGCATGAGAGCTTCTTCAGATTCATGGGCGAGAAGGGGACGACGACAACAACCTCTCTTTATGTCACCCTCTCACTCTTTTTGTTTGTTTGCTAAAAATGGATTTAGCTGTGTGTGAGAGAAGGAGGATGAAGAATTATTGGGTTCAATTTGTAAACACCGTTTTCGTTTTCATGATTGGTTTTCAAATTCAAAATTCAAAAATTTACAAGGGGGGAAGGGTGACAGTGTGGTTAAAAAATAAAAATATTCGAAGATAGTTTTTACGAAATAGTCTTATAATGATAGTTTCAAAACAATTTTCGTAAAATTTTTTTCGTTGAAAAATTACATATTTATGAAATTGTCACCATCTTTGATGAAATAACAACCATTCTAAGATGATTTTAATGATAGTTTTGAAGACAATTATCACAAAATCGTCTTGATTGACAAATCATATATTTATAAAATTATTATCACCTTATTTTCTAAGACGGTTTTATGAAAATGTCATCAAAATTATGTCGTAAAAGATCCTTATTTTAGTAGTGGGTAAGAGATATTTTGATAATTTACATAAAAATCTAGATAATTACAGAAAAATTCTCAAATATTATTTTTAAAATTAGTTACTATCCTAAATGAAAAGAAAGTTTCTAGACTAGAATAAAACAATTTTCAATCTAGGAATGACGTATGATCCAAAATTTAAAAACCAAAAAATATATTTAAGCATGGGGAGCTTTTCCAACCAACGTTTTTTTATTGGGATTCTTAAGTTATTCCTATTTGTATATATTATTTATTTTAATCTTTCAACTAAAGCTTCAACCTCTTCAATTAGCATATTTTATTTTAAGTTATCCTTTTTTTTAACTTTTTAGCAAATTTTATTACCCAACAAATTAATTAGCATATTTTACCTCCAAATTAACTTTTAAATAATTTACAAAATTGACATTCCATTCTATATCCGTTACTTGACTAACAGGGAATTGATGCGACAGGTTGATATATATAAGGGCAAAAGTTGGACGTATAATTCGTTTAAAAAAAAATAAAGGATATTAATGTTTGTCAAAAATAAAAAGTTAGGAGTTATCAAAAAGTATAAAGTTGGAGGAAAAGGTATAATTAAGCGTTAGTCAATTAACAAATAAATAATAAAAAGTAAAATTTGTAAATTTCTTTTAAAATTAAGAAGTAAAATACGATATATTAATTTAATAGAGATAAAATTTACTAAAAAATTTAATATTAAAGTAAAAAGTACCATTAAACTTATTTTTTATATATTTTAAAAATGGCCCCTATCATTACAGGTCAATTATTTATTATCTCATAAATATATATTTTATATTCATTTTTTGATTTATAAGCATTATTTATTATTAAAAGTTATTTACTGGATCCCAGTAGCATGTTAATGTTAAGTACCTGGTGCTTAAGCACATGCTGCTTAACAAGTCCCAAAGTTTTTTTTTTTTTTCTGCAACGCATAGTTCTGTTGGAAACTGTTCTTATTAATAAAAAAAAATAGGAAGACAAGAATCATCCCTTACAGAAGACCTTACTATATCATATTTATATATAAAATTTCATTTTCATCTTTTTCAATTCTGATGGGGAAGCGCCATCAAGAATAGTCTACTTAGGCAGCTGAATATATCTAATTTTATGTGAGAAATTAAGAAACACGTGTTTTTTCCGTACCAAGCACATGCAAGACAGCATAGTTAGGTCCTGTTAAGTTTCTAGCTCATCGCTATAAAAATAAAATTTTAGTATAAATTTTATAAAATAATAAAGTTTTGATGGTAAATTTATAATTAAGAAAAAAAAACCTAAAACAATATACAAGAGATACTCGAAGAGTATATACACAACAAATTCATCGAGTTAACACTAAACATTTCTTTGATATTAAATAAATTAAACACTAACACATTTCTCTGAACCTCATAAAAAGAAAGAGAAAAAAAATAAAAACACTCACGTATATATGCATGATTTGCCTAATCGTGTGGGATCAGTCAAAGTCTGTTCTGGCGCTTAGAAAATTAAAAAACTCACATTCACAAATCATAGCACTAGTTTCTGTCTTCTTATGCACGTGAACACGACTCTTCCAATAAAAATGACACGTGAATTATTTGGGTACAATGACATATATGTCGATCACAAATACAGAGTAATGTCGATTTTTTTAATGAAGATATTTCACTTTAATTATTTAAAAATAACTATACTCTTATATTTATTAATAAAATAATAACCTTAATTTATTTTAATATTCTTATAATATGGATTTTGATCTAATTTAATCCTAAAAGTTAGTTCTCAGGAAAGAATTATCTCTCACTTATATATTTTATTTTGACATTATCTCTAGTCGATGTGAAACTTAAGTTTTTTTTCAATACACCTCTCACGATTAGCATTTTTAGGTTTGGTGTGTGGATAATATATTGAGTGACCCGTTAATAGATCTAAAATATGCTTTAATATCATCTTAGAAGGTGAGTTTGAACCTAATTCAACTCAAAAAACTAGCTCTTAGAGTGAGGGTTGTCTCCCACTTATATACTTTATTTTGATAATCTAATCGACGTGTAACTTGGATTTTTTCCAATAAATATAACTAAACTTTTAACTATTACTTTCATAGTTATCTATATAGTTAAATATTAATATTTATTGCTTTCAGATTTTTTTTAAAAAAAATAGGATTTTAACAATACGAGTGATTTTCTGTTTTTAAGATTTTGGGTTTGAGTTTCCAATTTCAGTTACTTTTTGCTTTCAGTTTTTTTTTTAATAAAAAAAATAGTTTCAGTTTTAAAATAGTTTGAATGGTTCAATCTCCATACCATGGAATCAAGAGCAAAACGGCTTGCACTCATACCAATGAACAAGACAAATCTTTCTTTATTTCTTTTTTTATCCCAAAAGCATTGATTTCTAGCTAGAAGTGTAAAAATATACTAAACTGAATCATTTCTCACCTTGTACAATTGATCAGAAAGTATGCCAAGAAAAAAAATTCAAAATAGTGAATACATGGTTATGCAACCTTATTAGGAACAAGATCACAAAGCTTTATTCGGTGAAGGAGTGAGAGAAATCTGAGCGGAGAGGAAGAGGAAAGAAGCGCTTCTTTTGCTGGGTTCATTGGAGGAAGAAGAGTAAGCCACAAAGAATCGAAGGGAGCCACATAAGTGGAAGCATATCTTTTGGTATAAAAGTGAAGCATGTTCTTTAAGTTAGAGCATACAAGATAAATGGCATCAAGCATGATCAACGTGTTTTATTTATTTATTTATTTGATGTAGTTGTTTCTAATTTTTCCATGATAGTCTATAACCTTTATTTCAATATATAATGACTTGAAGAGGAAAAAGAAGTAATAAAAAATTGTTTTCAAAGAGAAGTTATATAGTATTTATTAAAATTATAAAAAAGTTAACACATTAAGTTTATTTTAAGCTATTTTATTTTTATTTTTAGAGAAACTATTAAATAAAGAATATTATTTTTAAAAAAATATACTCTCTTTCCTCTCCTTTTAAAACTTAACTCCCAAAACCTTAAAATTTCAGTTAACCCTTTCTTTTGGGGTGTTAAAATGTTTTTTGCATGGTGGCTTGCTTTTATAGAAAATTATTTGTTTGAATTATTAGAGACTCTTTAATTCAATGTAGTACCTAGTTCTTTGCCTTTTGTTTTCTGTCGTGTCACTGTCATCTGTATTTTGCTTCAACCGAGCAACATTCTCAAATTTTGACTCACTAAAATATTTTCTTTCCGTATTCATTTTGCATAATATCTATTATTAATTAAAATTTATTTAAAACTATATGAATAATATCTATTAAAAAATGCGACTCAATCTTTTTTAATTTTCATAAAAATATGTTATTAACATTTTTCGAATGCTCAATGGCAAGAGCGGGAATATATGTATATGACAGCTTCACCAGCACCGTCCTTTACCTTTATTATATGCCTTTATACGATCACAATTTAGTCATCCAATTCGAACTTTTTGGGAAAAGAAAAAACAATTCGTACAAAATAATATGTTGAGATTATGTATTTTCGTATAAGAATTTTATATAATATGATATGATTACTCTACAAATTTTTTATATTTTTAATAAAAATATTAAATTTCTGTCAAAAAAATTAAAGAAAATATGTTTATAATTTTTTTTTGTAAAAAAATGGTAATCACAAATTTTTTACAATAATACTATGTAAAATTCTAACATAATAAGATCCATCCCCATTACATTAATTTATCATTTTATATTATTAATTATTGTTATTTACTAATATGTTAACAATATATTATTAATTAATTTCCATGGCAAGCTTCTTCAATTGTTTAAAAAACATAGTTGTAAAATAGAGTAAAAACATTTGTGTAATATAATGAACAAAATTATTTAATAAAGTTAAATAAAGAAATAACATTATTATAATACGTACACGGATTAAAACCTTAAACTCATTCTGATGCAGTGAAAGGCATGGGAAGGCCCATAAGGTGACGACTTGATTGAATTTTTATTTATTTTATTTTTTCTTTTGGTTTCCTTATATCTTTTATATTTCCTTTGAAAGCAAGGTTTATTTGGTCTCTCCATACGAGATTTTTTTTTCTTTGACTATTTTATAACATCATAAATTTATGAATAATCAATGCGGTACGTAAGATGTGGGCATTTGTGTAATATTAAGATGAACATTCTATATTGTTTTTTGAAAAATCAATTTATAAAACACTTTTTGTATTGGTTATATAAATAATTGATGTAGAAAGTATTTTCTAAACCAATTCTTTATCAACTGAAGTAGAATGTGAATGTCTTCTAAAACTTTTGAAATTCTTGACAATATTTTTTTAGATAGGTTTCACGTAGAATCAATCTAAAAAATGTTTTTTGGTTAATTTTTTTTTATAACAAATTTAGAATGCTCATATCTGTTTCAACTTCTGAAATAATTCACCAAAAAATTAAAACTTTTGAAATATTTGAAAACATTTTCTAGATTGATTTATTAAGAATTTATACAGGAAGTCACCATCTACATCCATTTTTATAATATAACCAATCTAGAAAATATATAAAGAGTTTTGTTTTATAAAAAAAAACAGCAATATACGTGTATTTTCGTTCTCACTGTAATTTCTACAAGAATGTGTTTAAACCCTAGCCTAATAATTAATTAGATGCACATCACTTTTTCATGAGATATTATTCTCTCTCTCTAGCTGTCTTCTTCTCACTCTAACTTTATCATCACTTTCTTGTAGATGACGTGGGAATAATGTTCGAAGGCTCAAATAATATTTTCAAATGCTCCAAACATTGTCCATCAACTCACTTACTTCATTGGTTGTTTCCACAATCATCCATTATCTTCACTAGTTACATGGACCACATGCGAAAAATTTATCTTCACTTCATTTTTGTTTGCATTTGATCTAACAGGAACATCAACTCCTTTCAACCAGTTAGCTCTTTTTCTTTCTTTTATTCCGCATTTATGTTATTATAAATCTTCTACTTGGAGAGATTTATAATAACATAACCGTTGGACAAAAGAGAAAAGAAGATTGAGTTAACTTCATGAAAGAAATTGGTGTTGCAATTATATCAAACAAAAAAAATAAAAAGATCGAGCGATATTAATTCTCGCATTTGGCCCATGTAACAAAAAAATATATGTTCATGATCACTTTGTAAAAGAAAATTTGTAGACACGTTTTCAGTTTAGTTATTATAACATGGAAATTGTAATTATATTTTTATAGACAAGTTGTATCATGTATATAATAACAAATAAATTAAATAAAAAGATAAAAATAAATTAATGAGGATAAAATTTAAAAAAAACTTATAAACTAACTTATTTTTGATAAGTTATTTCATGTAAGTTATATGAAAATAATTACATGAAGTAATTTATGAAAAATAAGTTAAAAAATAAATTCATGTATCAAACAAATTTATGTTAATCAAAGTAACTTGCAAATTGATCA
>PYAF01005081.1:631374-643681 GCA_007407185.1 Glycine tomentella | reverse complement strand
TATAATATTATTAGTAAGAAGTATTTAATGAATTTATCAATAATTAATCTTTATTAAAAATTCAACTGATCAATTTTAGTAAAATTTCTTTTTAATAATATTTTTTCCATAATTAGAACATAAAACATTACTTAAAAAATGATTCTAATACCACTTTAACTATATTAGATACTTTACACACATAAGAACAATATTCATTTTTCTCTCTCTATATATATATATAAAACGAGAAAGAGAATTGTTGGAGAAACGTAAAAAAAATTTAAGGATGACTAAACTCAGATCAAAGATTAATTTTATAATCAATTTAAAAGATCGTAACTTTAAAAAATCTCCCAATTCCACTAGAAAACAAAAACTCTAATTACGTAGTTCCATATGAATTAAACATTTAAGCCCAATTAATGTACCCTTGTACTCCATAACCAATAGAAATAAGAGTACACGTATAATTGAACATAATTAATACCACTATAATTATTTTAAGATAAACTTTAATTTAGTCCACGTGAATTCCAACCAACCCAATTGTTAATTGCTAACATAAATTTCGAATGAAATCACTAAACTAGTTAGTTGAAAACAGACTAAATTTATTCTTTCTCAACTTAGAAAAAAAAAAAAAAGTTTGGCATTAAAAAAAAATGCACACATACAGTTCAGTAAGGACACGAAATCACCAGCAAAATCCGATAACCTTTTACCAGAATAAAGCAATAGTATTGAATATTGATGTGCCAACCAATGCTGAGAAGCATGGTAGGTTTTTTCTCTAACGTGGCACATAATAAAATCTACTAGTCTGGTCAAGCATCAAGCATTTTTCATATATAAATAACAAAAACATATTTTCATTTTTTTCACCTTCATTTCATAGCTACCACTTAGCCACATGGACCATCATCACCCAAGACTTATTCTCCTACTCTTGTTCCTGTTCCTACCCACCACCTGCTTCTCTTTCTCATTTCAAACTCCTTCAAGCAATGAATTCTCGAATAAAAGTTCTTCCTCTCTGAAGCAGCAGATTCTGGAGCTAGCTAATAGTCCCAGCACGGTGAAATGGATGAAGAGAATAAGGAGGGAAATCCACGAGCACCCAGAACTTGCATATGAAGAGTTCAGAACAAGTGCTGTCATAAGGCGTGAACTTGACTTGTTGGGTGTTGAATACAAGTGGCCTGTGGCTGGGACTGGTGTGGTGGCAAAAATTGGTTATGGTTCTCCTCCTTTTGTTGCTCTTAGAGCAGACATGGATGCCTTGCCAATTCAGGTGTGTCACAATTTTACAAACCAAACGGTCTTGTGTTTTTTTGTTTTGTTTTTTTTATGGCAAATGTTAGTTTGTTAGTTATGCTAGAGTTGGGATATTCGAACCCTTTCTCCTTCTTTCTTTCTTCATCCTTTTCCAACCACTCTCACCCCACTGGCCCAACCTTATATCTCCCACACGGTCTTGTGTTATGTTACTTTTTTTTGTGAAGGTCTTTGTTCTGTTTCTTACTTGGTTCTTTGTTCCAAGCTTGTGTCTCCTTTGATGCCACATGGACACATGCGTAGGACATCGTTAGTATGTCTGCATGGGCCTGTTTGTGGGTATGAAGCTCTGGCTGGTTTTAGCTATTGATTATGTTTTTCTTTTTGTGAAAAAAGGACCTAAAAAACTAGTTATTTCTTCTGGGTGGAGAGAAATTTTAAAAGAAAGGGAAAATAAGTTTTTATATTTTTTATTTATCGGCAATCTTTAGTTTGTTAGTTTCCTCAGAAATATCAGTTGGGAGGATTCGAATCCTCTCCCTCTCCTTCTCCCTTCATTCTTCTCCAACTACTGGACCAACCTTATATCTCAGAAAACAAGTTATTGTGATGTTTGATTGTGTTTATAATCCTATTAAGTTGGGTATTGGGGTGTGTTTGAATCGGAGAAGTACATGCAGCGGGTTGATTTTACCGTTCTAACATAAAACAGGAAACAGAAAGGCTCATGTACTAATTTTGAAAGGGGTTTTTAGTCATGTAATTGAGAATCGTTTTGTGAAGTGGAAAAAGGAAACTGTGGCAAGATAATTATTATTGAAGTCTGCTAAGTACAACTCGGAGTACTGTTTTTGTATTGGAAAGTTGTAGCCATTAGTTTAATGTAAGATCTGTACTGAAATTCTCACCTTACTCCATCAATGTTCTAGAGGGTATGAAATCAGTTAATAATTTCCTTTCACAACTTCTACAGGACTTTATTATTTTTGATTTTTTTTTTTTTTTTTTACCTTAAGATCATCCTCTTACTCCTCCCACAGTACTCTTGTTTTGCTCAGATTTCTAATCTTATTTATTTATAATGCAAGCGACACATATGAGATTAAATGAGATAAAAGAATTGGATCATTTGATATTAGTATAATCCCATTGCAATACTTTCTACATTTTTACTAAGCTGAGAATGGGGGCATAACATTTTTTTTTATCAATGCTCTAATCTCCGAGGACAAATTTCGCCAGTAACTGATGGTTAGATTGACATATGTTCCTGCCAACAGGAAATGGTTGATTGGGATCATAAGAGCAAAGTAGATGGAAAAATGCATGCTTGTGCACACGATGCACATGTTGCCATGCTACTTGGGGCTGCAAAGATACTGCAAGAAATGAAAGACATGTTACAGGTAAAGTGGAATTGGAAAATTAGGAAAAGGAATTTAGGGTATATCATATACTTTTCTTCCTTTGAAAACCTTTTCCTTCACACATTGCAGACTACTGTTGTTCTAATATTCCAACCAGCTGAGGAAAGAGGCACAGGTGCAAAAGACATGATCCAAGAACAGGTGCTTGAAGATGTTGGGGCTATTCTTGGATTGCACTTGGGAGCAGGGTATCCGACAGGTGTCGTTGCATCACGGCCAGGAGAATTTTTAGCCGGGTGTGGAAGCTTCAAAGCAAAGATCAAAGGAAAAGGGGGATTAGCAGGAGTTCCCCAGCATTGTTTTGACCCAGTTTTGGCTGCATCAACATCAGTGATCAGCTTGCAGAACATTGTTTCAAGGGAGGCTGATCCTTTAGATTCTCAGGTGGAGTCAAATTCTCAAATTCAATAGTAAAAAAAGAAAACATTGCAAGATGAAACTTTTCACGCATTAATTAGTATGTATGACTGGTTCTGTTTGTGGTTTGTTAGTTCTTCAAAACTTTATACAAATATCTTAATTTGGCAGGTGCTTTCTGTGGCCATGATCAATGCAGGGTCTGCTCATGACAGAATCCCTGATTCAGCTACATTTGGAGGTACCTATAGAGCATTCAGCAAAAAGAGCTTCTATGGACTGAGGAAAAGGATAGAAGAGGTAAATGTCTTGTCTGGTTATGACCAGTCCTTATTGTTTTATTGAGCTGTTGAATTGAATATGAACTCATCAAGTGCGTGTGTTTAGATTCACATTTAGTTATCCAAAAGCATGTTAAATTACTGGTTAACATGATTTTAGATGCAAAATTCACAACTTCACATGATTGATTTCACGTTGAGAAATTGATTTTGGGTGAATTGAAACAACTTTTGGTAGATTTAAAGTAGGATAAAAAACTTTATACTAAGTTTCCTACTACCTTGCTTGTAGAATAAAAACATCTAAACATAAATCATATTACTTCAAATTCAATCTTAATCAAAATCAATTTTACAAATGCTAACCCAAATACACACTAAATCTTAAAGGGGCCACCTGTGCACCTTACTTTCTTCCTAAGCTTTGCTGATTAAAAAAAAAAAAAAAAAAAAAAAACTTCCTAAGCTTGCCCTCTAGATATGAGCTCACTATGAAGCAAAAATTAAAAATAGAAAGAGATTGCTCAAAGTGGATTTTCATTTGTTTGTAACTTCTTTTGAGTAGGTTATTAAAGGGCAGGCAGAAGTACATAGGTGCTCTGGAGAGGTTGAGTTCTGTGGCAATGAACATCCCACAATCCCTCCAACCACAAATGATGTGAGAATATACCAACTAGCACGGCAAGTGTCTAGCAAGATTGTTGGAGAGGATAACATAGAATTAGCACCCCTCTTCACAGGGAGTGAAGATTTTGCATTTTACTTGGAAAAGGTACCCGGGTCATTTGTTCTTGTGGGCACACGAAACGAGAAGTGTGGATCCATACATCCTGCTCATAGTCCTTACTTTTTCATTGACGAAGATGTGCTTCCCATTGGGGCTGCATTGCATGCAGCATTTGCTCTTTCATACTATTCATATTCAACAAATTCATACCCTTTGTAATACATATCTACCACTTGTAATTCAACAAATTCTTTGGCATAAGAAGCTGTCAGGGAAGATATTTTTTAGATGATGCATATTGAATTTGCTTGACCAAGGTGCACAAAAAAAAAAACACAGTTAAAATGCTAATATTTTCAGTGTTTAAACTTCTATACCATTGGAGATCCCACGTCAACTTGTGTTATGGCCAAAGTAATGTAAATAGGCTGGGACAATTTTTATCTTACAAATTATTTTTGTAAGATTGAGTTAAGCCAAAAATTATATATTAAGATGGTACAAGAGTCTATCTTAATTACTATTGTTATTGGATCATTTGATATTAAATCTATATTGGGGAGTACCTGTAGATGTTCAATCTTGTACTGTTATATACTGCAGAATTTAATTGCATGGATACTATATGAAAACAAATGCTGAAACGTAATTGGTTGAATTTAAATAAGAATTTGTTTAAAACAAAGGCTTTTTGGTTGATTATATCAAAATTATTTTAAAAGTCACACTTATTACGATTTCTCATGGTGTAACTTTTTTTTTTTTAATAGTCAGAGTTAATAAAAATTAAACTCTTATCATAAATCCAATACAGGTTAGTGAGGTTACCTATCTTATACCGTGTCTGTTTACTTCGCAGTGATGTCGAGCATTTTATTGCACCTTTGGGTGGTTTGACATGATTTTGATGTCGGATGGTCCCATAAGTCGCTCCAAACGTGTTAATAATGACCCTTGTTTCCGTCTGTATCAACTGGGGAAACTGTTAAATACGTCACCATAAACCAGATTCCTCATATTATAAATATCGCAATGATAGCTACAGGATAAAGTTTTGATGGTACGAGAAATGCAAGTGCACAAATTTTTTGTTCAAATACACCCAACCAACATAGGGTATTTGAGCTAATTAATGTCCTTTAGGTGTACAATGGGTGAAAGTGTGAAGCAATGAAACGAGTAGATAGAAAACAGTAATAGGACGGTACTAGTGCTTATGCTGGTCCCTTAACCATGCCGGGCATGCTTGACTCAGCAATATATAGGAATCATTTATATATAACACTCACCATCAGCCTAAATAGGATTTAAGTTTGCTTTTTTTAGTCCCTTAATTTTATTTTTTTAAAAAACTTTTTCTAGTCTTTATGATAAAAAATCATCACAAATTATGTATCCAAATTGTAAAAATTTAACAAGAAGAAACTAAAAAAAAAAAAAAATTGAGTACTAAAAAAAGTAAATTTAAATTTAAGAGACCCAAAACAATCTCAATTTAAAGGACCAATAACATATTTAAACCTATTGTAAAATATAAACATATGTTCCATAAAAAATAAAAAATACACATGTAATTTTATTGAAATGATATATTTTAATATTGTAAAATATTTTCTCTACTAAACAAACATACAAATACAAAATATTATATATGAATATACTTCTTTTCTAAAAGAGATTAAAACTTTATTAACTTTAATGCTTGGATAATTAAAATTAATAATTGAGTAATTTGAGAAAAAATTAACAAAATTAAATTATTGTTAAAAGAACTATTTCTTTTCCTTCTCACATTTTTTTCCCGCCTTTAGTCATGAGTCCAACGCAATTGCACCTCCAAACAACCACTAATTCCTATACTATCTTCTTAGTAGTTTGAAAAACATTACATCATGTGTCCGCATACGAGAGAGATGGTTGTAAATGTTTAAAAAAAAAATTGTGCAATATCATCATCAAAAAAGTTATTAAAAAATAAATTTAAATATATTTTTTGTCTTTACAATTTAATTTTTTTCATTTTTTTTCTTGAAAAAATATTTTAATATTTATAAAATGTCTTTTTTTATTATTTTTTTTTTCAAATTACCGTGAATCACGAAATTGTTCTAGTCCTTGTAACTTAAATACCAAATTGGGGGCATGGCCACCTAGGCATTTGTAAATGGACCGCAAGGTTAGTGAATCAGGAAATAGAGCAGTTCTGACACACGATCTCCAAATAGATTCTTGGCCATTTCAAAGCAGAGAAGTTATGTCTATGGTCTGTATGTAAGGCCATTCGATAATTTGAGTTTTTGTACATATTATATATATATATATATATGTATATATATATGTATTTATGTCTTCATGTGGAATCCATGCATCCATGCACCTTGGTTTTAAAAGGCCATGTGTCCTTCACTAGTAAGGAGAACCTGCCACCATACCAAGTCTTAATTAGTTTGTACCTGTCTCATGGATTTAATTGAGGCTGGTTTTAAGATATAAAAAACATTAATGTTTTTTTAGTTATGAGTATATTTAAAAAGTAATTAATAAAATTATGGGAAATTTTCAAAACAGAAAAATAAAAGCATAAAACTTCAGGAAAACATTTCTATTTTTTTTTAAGAATTTGTATTGTAAGTTACTTAAAAGAACTTAAACAAAGAGGCCCTAAATTGATTTGAGAGAAAAAAATCGTCCAATAACTTTATTCTTTTTTTTATGTAGATTTGTATTAATTATGACTTCATGCAAATGTTTAAGTCTTTACATTCAGTAGAGTCGACTTAATGACTTAGTAGTGAGGAATTTAAATAAGTCTAAAGTTGAAATCTTAGTATCGTAATTAGACAATAAAAATTATTCAAGTCTTTTGTTATTGATTAGATTTTATATTTCATGATCTAATATTAGTTTATTATTTAATTCATTAAATTAGTCTGAATTAATCTAATTTAAAGTAATTTATATTAAATTCATTTTTTTACAATAAATAAACCAAAAAGTACAATAAACTAACAAAACTTAATTAAAATATATACTATTTAAAGTCATAATATAGCTAAAACTGGTAACTCAGCAAAAAAAAAACAGAAGCTAAAACTGGTAAACTCATCTCCCATAATTTGTACTTGTAAACGAATATTTACTCGTCAGTCTTAATTCATGTTTTGACTCGTTGATGAAAATCTTGTCTAACAAGCTTTGATTATCTATGTTCACTCTAAAACAGCTACGTGGTACTTTTACCCAGATGTATATCTATCGCAATCAACAAATATATATATATATATATATATATATATATATAGCATGTGATCGAAGTCATAAAATAAAAATATATTAGTGCTTGTGTAAGGGAAATACACTATATAAATTATATTTTTTTAATTTAATATTTTAAATTATATTTTGTTTATATTTATCTATTTGTTTATATATAGTATAAACAAATTGATAAATATAAACAAATTAAAAAAATTGATTTGTTAGTATTTAATATATTTTTTATTTATTAATTTTTATGTATATTTGGCTTTCAACATAATTAATAATTTATTAAATGATCTATTTAAAATGTATAATTAAATTAAATTTAAAAAAATTGAAGTGTATTTTCCTGATCCATCTTAAACTCGAGTTGAGGACGGGGAAAAGAAAAACCAACCTCAACCCGCCTCCTTTGCCATGCTTAGTCATCTAAGATGGATTAATATTTAATGTAATTATTATAAAATTTATTAATATTTAATTATACGATAATTCTTTATTAAATGATAATATAAAAATTTATATTATTAATATATTTTATTTAAATTCTTAAAATAATTTTTGTGTAAAGTTTTGTAGAACGATTAGATAGAGTTATTAGAATGTTTAATTTTAGATAAATTAAATATTTGATTAAATTACTCTTTCGATTCATTAATCTCACTCCTTGTCATGAAAATACAATAAGATAAAAACAAAAATTAAAATAATAGGTTAATTAAATTTATAGTCTCAACTTTTATAATTCTAATTATTAGTCCAAAAAAAATTGACAACTTTTAGTCCTCTATTAATTTTTCAAAAAACATTTTTAGTATCTCTAAATTTTTTTTTTCCAGTTTCTGTTTATTTTTATTGTTTAAAATTAGTCTTAAATATAAAATAAATGAGATACTAAAAAGGGACAAAAACATTGACCAATTTTTAGCAATAAAATAAACGAGGAACTAAAAATGAACAAATATTTTAGAGAAATGAAATATGATGACAAAAAATTAATGGAAAACTAAAATTAGTCACAAAAATTGAGGGGTTAAAAAATAGAATCTGAAATATTTGAGTGTCTTAATTACTGTTTTAGTCCCTTAAATTTGAGGTCATCTCCCAAATAAAATTTGTATTTTGTAGTCCTTCAAATTTGAGGTCATCTCCCAAATAAAATTTGTATTTTGTAGTTCCTTAAATTTAAAAATTACTCTTTAATTTTAATTGCTGGAATTTGGTTTTTAACTTTATATGTTAACATATGATTTTCAGCCAGGTTTTGAACAAAAAAATATATTAAAAAATATTTTGCCAGTTTTTGACAGCTGAAAATTATATTTTAAAATAAAAAATAAAAATAAATTTTGGAAATCAAAAACTGACATAAATTGTCAACATATTATTTTCTATTTGACACACTTATGGGAGGGACTAAAAAAATATTTTTTAAAATTCACAAACTAAAAAAATAAAATTAAATGTGGAGGATTAAAAAAATAGAACCCTTAAATTGAGAGACTAAAATAATAATTAAACAGATAACAAATAACTTCAAACACATTAAAAAACAATACTTTCACTGTAACATGATAATTGTCGGATAAAAAAATTTCAAAATAATTATCATTTAATTTTTTAATGCACTAACATTTATTATTTTTTATACTTTATCCCGTATCATATTAATGATGAATAAAAAAATTATAAATGAATTAATGATGATAATATTAATTTTATAAAATTACTATTCTTTTTATTTATTTATTAGTTTTTCTTAGTTTGTGTAAAAAAGTTGTAGCAAAACAAATATTATTGGACAGATGGAGAAATAATTTCAAAATGGAAAGAGTGTTATTTTTCATTTCAAATATGTGGTGTTAACTTTAGTTTGGTAAGGTGTGTTTATTTCAGGAAATAAAATTAATCTAGGATTTCTAAGCATTACAGAGGAAATAAAAATAGAAGATGAAAAAAATTAATTTCAGTTGCTCTTATCTAGCTAGTAGTATCAGTAGTAGTAGAAAAATAAAAATAAAAAATGGTTTTTAATGCAGTTAAAATTTATGGAGTTGAATGTGGATGAATTAAATTCTACCTACTTTCATTTTCGATGTACACAATTCATGACATTGATACCAACAAGAAAGGGTGTCATTGTAATTGCCATAAGAGAATCAATATCAATAATACTACTATATATAAAACATGCCACTGCCTTGAAATGGTACTCAACATTTGCAGGTCCTCTTCATATACAGTACACACTTCAGCTGGTAGCCAGGTAGATAGTGTGCTTCCAAAATGGAGAACAAAAGGAAGACTTTACTATTGCTGCTGCTCATGGCTGCAACTCTCTTCTGCATGCCAATTGTAAGCACTCCAAAAACATGCATGTTCACTTGCTCTATAGTTAGTTTTAATTAACAAAACAATTAGATATTCTTTTGAGGCTTTGAGCATAATTTGCAGGTGTCGTATGCTGTTTCTAATGTCAACATTCAAGGCCATCTCACCAATATTTCTGAGGTTGCATGTCATTTCTTCCAGCCATCTTTATATGTTTTTAACTTTTAGTACTTGCTAGTTGCTTGTGTTACAGTGTTTTCACTGGCTTGGCTTTTGTTTTGCAGCTGGTAAAAGGTCCCAATAGAAGGCTTTTATCATTTGTGGGTATGATTTCTATTTACTTTTCTCACTTAATTGATTTTGACATTTTTTTTTTCTTTTTGAACTATACGCATTTTGTTCTATGAAGTTTTTTGGCTCTGCATATCAAAGTTAAGTTACAGGGGAAATACATAATTTTCCTTTTTTTTGAAAAGAAAAAAAATACTTTTACAACTTTACAATTTTTAAACTGTAAATGACTATTTTGGTCTCTAAATGTATAAATCAATGATAATTTAGTTTAATTGAGTTCTTTAATGTATAAATAGTGCAACAAATTTTTCTACCGTTAAGTTTGTTGGACCATTTCATCATTAAATTGTAATGTTTAAGGATCAATTTGATATTAAGGTATATTTTTTAAATAAAAGACTAATTTGTCATTAAATTATACTCAAGATATAATTATTACACTTTTTATATATTCAAAAACTAAATCAAAAATTTCATTCTAGACTAAAATGTCACTTATTTAAATTTGGGAAACAAAATGGTTATTTATCCATTTTTAAATAACAAGGCACAACCTTGTTATTTAAATTTTTATTTCTTTTATTTTTATATTTTAATTAATTAAATTATTTTTTATGTTATCTTAGGTGAATATTTTAGGTCTAGAGTTCAATTGGACAAAAAAATAACATGCAAATTTAGATTTGAACCAAAATTATGAATTTTCTAAAATAGGAAGATGAAAATCCCATAAGAAAAAAAAATTAGAAGGACCAAAATCATGGATTAGGATTTTTAGCGAGACGAAAATTGTAATTTTCCCTAAATAATAATATTCTATCATATTTTTATGGCTTGTTTTAGTTTTTAAAATGCTAATTTTCCTTTTGAGTTAATAATCATAATTTTATATTAATTTTACATATTTTATATTATATTATATTAGAGTCATCTTTCATAATTTTTTAGGTGTTTCATATATACTTCGTTTTCTTTAACTTAAAAGAAGTGAAAATGATATTTTAGTTTGAAAATGTGTAAATTGGTTACAATTTAGTACATGAAGAAAAAATATTCTAATTTAGTTTTTAAATATATAAAAATTGTTGATAATTACATTCTATCATTAGTTTCATTGAATTATTTTGTTATTGAAATATAGTGATAATGTTCGAAAATTAATTTGACATTAATTTATGTTTTTTAAAAATCAATTTAAATTTCAAAGATAAATTTATGATTATCGCACTTTTTATACATTTAAATATGAAAATAGTGATTTGGCCTAAAAGAAAGAAGAAAAAGAAATGTTGGTTATCATTGTTCTAATGAAGGAATATGTGGTGTTTTGGAAGATTGTGGAGAGAGGTGCAGGGTGAGGTGCAGTTTGCACTCAAGGCCAAAGATTTGCAGGAGAGCTTGCGGGACATGCTGTTTGAGGTGCAGCTGTGTTCCTCCGGGCACTTACGGGAACAGAGAAATGTGTGGCAAGTGTTACACTGACATGATCACTCATGGCAACAAACCTAAGTGCCCCTAAACCTCTGCATGCATGCATGCATTCATCCATGCCCTTCTCTGTCTACACTTTTATGATGTTTATCTCTACTTAATCAACGCACGCATATTTTAATTCCCCTTTGTTGTTTTGTCTACCTTAATTTCTTCATTAATGCATTGTGTTTCTCTTAATTTGTAATCATCAATCGTTGTGTATTGCTGTGACTTAATATATCTATAATGCATCAGTTGTGGAATAAAAGTCTAGTAAATTACAAGTTATGATTTTCCTCGACGTGTCATGTGTATGTGGATAAAAAAAATGAAATAATTCCTTCTATGATACTATTTTTGTTGAATTCTATGATACTATTTTTGTGACTTTTTAAGCCAGAGAAAGTATATTTAGATTACTGATTAAGGAGACGAAATTTGAAATTCAAATAATATTTTGGTCTTTGAAAATATTTTTAGTCTTTTCTTAGATTTTATTTATCAAAAATTTTATATATTTTTAGTTTCTTGGTGGTAGATTACATGAAAAAATTCATTTACATTAAAGATTATTTGAATTCTAAAATACAAATTATTACACGAAAATATATGTTATGCTACAAATATAGAATTGGTAAATATTATTTATATAAATAAGAAACTTTAACAAGTATTTGAGATATTATATGGTTAATAAAATAATTAAAATTGAAAGAAAAAATTGATGATATTGAAAAATAATCATTTATAATTTTTTTAAAAAAATTTATTCATTTATTTATTACTTTAAAATTTAAATAATATTAATTAAGATTTTTTTTGTTATATTTTAATTAAGAGAAAAGAGATAAATTATAATATATAAAATTTCATAATAAAAATAAGAGAAATCAAATACA
>PYAF01005081.1:605486-631274 GCA_007407185.1 Glycine tomentella | reverse complement strand
TTAAATTATAATTATATAAAATATTAATTATTTTTATCTCTTTAATATAAAATTGCTATTTTAAAATAAATCAGTAATATAATCATTTATTAGTTTCTCACTTAAATAGTTAAATAAATTATAATTGTACGAAAAAGTATCTATTTTAACTCTTTTAAGAAGATTTTTTTTAAAACATAATTATTTTGTCATTGTATATTTTTATGTAATTGATAGTGTTACGAATGAATATTACCTTAAAAAAATGAGACGAAATAAATAATTAAGGAATATACACTAAGTTGTTTGGGTATATTAATTTAGTGTATTTTTGTTGTTCCTCTTGGATTTCTTATTTGCAAATTCTATGGTTTCAAGGATATTTTTAAACTGAAGGAAGAAGAAGGAAAAATTTAGATGATGCAAAACAATATATCAAAATAGCTTGTGTTTGATTATCATATGTGAAATATTATAAACCACTTAATATGTCACATCAATATGTTTGATGTTAGTATTGGTTAAATAGGGTGGCGATTAGTCTAACTTGACACTGTAGATCTTCTATTTTAAGGATTATTTTCAAAATCTAATAATTTTATGAACTAAGTTGATAATATCATTATAATTTTATAAACTAAAATATGATTAATTTCTTATAACCGAACTGTGATGTGTTAACCAAAATCACTATCAATTAGACATTTAACATACTAACAATTTTTAATTTCCGTAAAAAAAAAACATTTTCAATTGAAATTATAATAATTTCAAAATTAAACTTATGATTTACTTAATTTCACACTAATTACCAAAATAAAATTTCAATTTTAGTTCTGTAAAAAAAGTATAATTTTAATTAAAAATATATTTAAAATACTTAAGAAACTATATACACATAAATTTTGTACTTTAACTTAATGTCAAAAGTTAGTATTCAATATTTATTTATTTATTTATATCATTTATAACTGAGTCTGAAAATAGCATTTAATGATATTTGTTTATTTACTATTAAATGAAGGATATATTAATTAATTATGACACCATAGACAGCATCAGAACACCTATTTCCAAGGACATGCATGAGTAATTTCTTAATAAATGCGATATTGTTTTTACTATATATACTCATGTAATATCAAACACCTTTTCATTTCCTATGGATTAAAAAAACACCTTCTCATGTAAATAAAAATTGACATGTTAGAACTGAAGATGGTCCATGGGCATGGCTACTGACTAGTGGACTTTAAAGTCATTAAAAATATTATACTCTTAATTAGACCAACTTAAAGTAACATATATATATATATATATATATATATATATATGAATTTAGAGTTAAAAAAGTAGTTTACAAGTATTGAAAATATATAAGTAAGAAGTGGTTAGGAGTTGAATGCTTATAAATTAATGTTATAAAAAAGACTTATAAATTAATTGATACAAAAATTAATTAGTAAAAAGTTAGTTGATAGCCTTTCAAAAAAAAGTTAGTTGTTACATATAAAATGATACAAAAGGATTTCTAAATTGAGAAAAATGATAAAAAGGAAGTTTAAGTAAATTTGTGAGGAAAAAAAATGAAAAAGAAAAAAACTAATAACTTATATAGGTTATAAATTAGTTGAAAATATTTATAAAAAAAGTTAGAAAATACTAAATATAATATATTAAACAAATTTATCTTAATTAAATCAACTTACAAGCTAATTAAAATAAATTATAATCTTACCAAACACATACGCTCTTAAAAAAAATCCCTTATAAAGAGGGAAGAATAATTTGTTAAAAAAAAAAAGGTCTTACATACATGAATAACGGAAGTAAATAAAAACTATTTTTCTTTAAAAGTTTAAAAAAAGATGTAATTTTACTTTTCAAATTTGCATATATGTACCATCGTGTTCTTTTTATTTTGGTCATGAGTATATATATGCTGATAAGCCTTTCCTTCTTTTTTCATTTTATTTTAGGTGAAGGCTATGGTTATACTATTTTGGCCTATATATTAGTTCTTCTCTTACTTATGCTTCTGAACTTCATGGTCCAATTAATTTAAGCAATGTTGTTCTGGAATATTCAATATTTTATTTGACACCTAGAGAAAAGCAGAAAAGAAAAAGAAAAATATAAGTATGATAGAGTTTATAATGTGATAAAAAAAGAGATGGAGAAAAAATAAGGGATGTTTAAAATAAAGATGTGTTTGTGTATGACTACTGGATCAAAAAATAGATGAAGACAAGTTATATAAATATATAAATAACTAAATGTGCATAATAATAAATTGGACTCCATGGCCCAATGGATAAGGCGCTGGTCTACGGAACCAGAGATTCTGGGTTCGATCCCCAGTGGAGTCGATTTTTTCTTTTGCTCCAATTAATCCATCTTAAGTCTCAACACTCTTGCATGGCATCATCTACTAACATTATTTCGCATACTAAAATCATTTTTTAAGTTCTTGATTTGAAAAAAATTGATGAACTTTTTTCACCTTTATATATAGTTGATTAAAAGGGTTACTATAAAATTATATTTATATTAAATTGTGAAAAAAATCATATTAAAATTTTATTTCATATAATTTTTATTCCTTTTTCTTTTTCTTTTCTTTTTCGTAACCCTCTTTCCTGTCACATTACTTTTTCTCTTTATTTTGTTCTTTCTGTCTCTTTCTTCTTTCAACCCCAAAATATGGTGAACATTTATTGTTTTCCATTTGAACATGACCTCTTTGACTCCCCGCCTTCCTTTCACAACCACAAACTTACATGGTTTGATTTCTATGATGCACCTTGCATTTGTTAATATATCTCTTATAAAATTTTATAAATAGTATATTTACCCCCTCAATCTTTAACTTTTTTAAGAAATCCAAACTCCAAATCTTAAAAACATAGAAGATGTGACCATTTCAATTTAAAAGAAGTTTACGAACATACATTCATTTGTTTCTCTTTCATCTCTTTTCATTCGATATTTTTTATCACATCTATTACTTTATGTCTCTGCCTTCTTTTTTATTTCATCTCTTTTTCTTTCTTCCACCTCAATCCATCTCAAAATGACGTGGACATTTATTAATTTGTCATTCAAAACACTTTTACTTATTTTCTTTCTTCCTTCCATCCCAATTTATCAAACATAAAGTGGACATTTATTAATTAATTACCATAAAAAAAATCTATTATTTCTTTTACTTTCATCTTTTCATACCCACGAATTTACATGATTTCTATGGCAGACATCGTATAGTCGTATTCATTATTATTCCTCTTAAAAAAATTAAAAGAATAATGGTATATTTACCACTCAATCTTCAATTTCTAAGACATCCACACTCCAACTCCCTAAAACCATTGAAGATATGATCACTTCGCTTGTTCCAGAATAATTTAAAGTGTCTATTAAAGAACTACCCATCAACAATGTATTCATATAAACAAATCTGGGTGGTATTTGATAGGTCTTGCTGTTTGGAATTTTAAGCTACAACATGTAATGAGGACAAATATAGAGAGCAATAAAATCTCTCATAATTTACATGAAAAATAAATTGATGGGAACCAAGTTAACCAACTGCCCCTGAAAACGTTTCTAGCAACTTTGCTAGATACAGTAACAGATGATGGGAAAATGTCATTCCAGAAACTAAGATTGAACAAGACACTCTTGAATCTACTCATGAAACCAGCAAAAGGGATACCAGCAACAGTTATCTGCATTAATTAACTCTGATATGGAGGATTCCTTCACGGTAATTGCATAATCCTCAAGAAATGGCAAGATCCGTTACATGTGTGTCATTTACTCTGAATCATGTAGGTGTAACAGATAATACACTTTGAAGCAATGACCATAATGTTGTTCACATTGTCATTGGCGCATGCTGCTTTAGATACTGAGTGACACCTAGTATTCTCATCCTATAACACTCTCTTTAATTGGTGTGGAATCTCTGACTTTGTTAGTACCTGTTACAAATACAAATTAACAATTGGGACAAGTTAAGGTGCCGTGAGCTACTCAAACCTCTCTAAGTAGTTTAGAATTTTAAATAGTTCCAAATGCTGATTCAAACACAGTTTCTGTTACACACATAAACATCCTCACTGATCATCTGTACGTGGAGTATACATATTCACATAGAATGTCTGTTTAAAGCTTCGTAGAACCAAGTATTAGTACTTACCCCTCTTCTTGAGCTTGTTGCGGAAGCTTCTTTTCCTGCTAAATGCAGTTTCCTGCGGTAAAATGGCAATTATACTCCACAAATATTGGAATCCATCAATGATTTATAGAGTTGAAATTATGTGTGAAATTATTCAGTCCATAGTTAACTCTATCATCATACATGACCAGCATCAACTATAAAAGCTTAACACCCAATTTTACCAATTCACATTACAAAATGACTGCTTCTAAGGTGGACCACTTTCATAAGTGTTTACCAAGTACCATTTTTTACAGTCCTTAGATTGATCTTAGGTGTAGAATATTATTATACACTGCCCACATCTAAAGTAGTTCACCAAGTCTTGACTGTCCTTCCTCTCTGCCCCTTCCGACCACCTTCACCGCCTCCAACGGCAACTCGGACAACCTTCACCCCCTCTGACGGCACCTCTGACGATCTTCACCACCTCCAACGACCACTTCAACCGTCGTCATTCTCACCTGCAACTTTTCTTTTTCATTTTACAGGTTAGGTTCTCCCTCTTTACACATGCATATTATCTTTTCTTCCACATTCGTGCATTTCATGTTTTTGGTTCGTTCTATCTAATTATTTGAATGCACCGACTGTGGTGTTCGCATCTTCGATTGCAATTGTTTGCTTGAACTGGTTTGATTTCTGGGTTGTGCAGAGTGTTTTGGATCTCCCAATTCAACGGCTTTATTAAATTGCGAAGGCAGCGAAGTCAGCTCAGGCTCAACATTGGTTGAAGTGGTCGCAGCAGGTTTAGTATTGGGTTTTTTTTTTTCTAGTACAGGAAAGGGTTGCGATGGATGTTGAAATTGAGATTTAGGAACTTGTTAATTTACACAATAAATCAAGTAACTATGGTGGAAATAATGGTAAGAGCGATGATGACTTCATTGACATAAGCAAAGTGAGGTTTAGTTTTGCAATAAAGGTTCCAAGAGTTCTAATTGAAGGCATGAATGGAACCCCTTTTCTTTTCTTTTTTTGGCATTAACCATTGTTCTGATTGAGGGTAATATAATAGCAACAGGAAAGGTAATTAATTTTGGTTTGCTTGTGTCTTGCTGAAAATAGAGTTGAAATTTTCATTGCTAGAATGGTTAGTGATGAGGTGAGTTTTCTGGGCTCATTAAGGGATGATAAGTCAGTTTTGGGAATGACAGCAGTGCAGCAGTCAGAAGTTTTGCTGGAAGAGGTGGAAGCAGTCGCCAGAGGTGGTGAAGGCGTTACCGGAGTTGACACCGGAGGAGGTGAAGGTGTTGCCGGATGCATCAAAGAAGAGGAAGAGTAAACTTGGGGAAAAAATTTATGTGGAAGGTGTATAATAACGTTGTGCGCCTTAGATCAATCCAAGAGCTGTAAAAAATCGTGCATGATGGACCACTTGTAAAGGTGGTCCACCTTAGAAGCCGTCTTACAAAATTATTTTTTCTTAACACAATCTAATTAATATTGTATTTGTCAAAGAGTAAGGCCAATAAATATTAAATAATGTTTCAAAATTTACCACAGGTTGATCAAGTTCCCCTGCCCGACGAACAGCATTAACAAGCTCCCTGTTGGATTCAGTGTACATGCTAGTAACAAGTCCAATTTGACCAGCTCTAGCTGTACGACCAACCCTATGCAAAAAGTCTACAGCAGAAGTAGCAAAATCCGCCTGAAATACACGGACAACATTGAGAATGAACACACACACACACATGTATATATAATAAACATAGCACCTAAAAAAATTTATACATTAAATAAAATACAATAAAAACAAAGCATTGTCATAATAGTAGTATCAGAGATTCAGAGGTCATAAGATGGAAATGTAATGATGCATGCATAGTAATGTAATGCTTTAAGAGTCCTATATGAAATAAAGTAAATTGGATAAGTGGCTGAAGAAACCATGCAGGGGGGATATTCAATTTTTCAGACTACACCTGATTAGTTGTAAAAACTTAAAAGCACTTAAATGGCATACAGGACTACTTTATCCCCAGACTGCATCAATTCATTTCTAATAAAGAGTCTTAAAACTGAAGGAAATTTTCATCCATTTCACCAAGTCGTCTTATTTAATTTAGCCGACATTTTTCCTAAAGAAGTTTGACTTTTAAAGCATAGAATAGATCCATTAACTCTGTTGCTACCTTCAGTGTGTTATTACATCTTCCTACTCTATCATCGTGCTTTAATCTATTTGATCACAATAATGTTCCTTTCTTCTCAAAGTAATTAATCAATCTAGGCAGATGACAATAAACTAAATCATTAAATAACTAGTATACAAAATAACAAATTCCAGCATAATCTTAGCCCTTACACCTCTATTCCAGTCTAACAAATCAGAAATAAGTAGGGGAAGACAACTTGAATAGGCTCCTATGCTCATGCATAATTTACTCAAGACAGATTACTTGAATGACTTGAGGAATAAAGGATCCTCTGCACTCTGCAGATGAATTTATATACAGATGATATTAATTACAATATCTAATTATAGGAAACAAGGAACCCCAAATCACTATCAAACCAAATCATATCCCAAAGATACTGTGAATCAGCAGAGATACACAGCTTCTAAACATGAGATATTTTCCCTAAATAGGAGATACTTTAAAAAAAAAAAATTAATTCTCAAACATATACTATGAAGAGGTAGCAAACTTGTGTGCAAGAGATATTGGTTAGTGTTATTTTAATAAAGCAACTTGATAAGAACCTTGGGTGAAACACACTACAATAGCTAGCTATTGTAATTGGAAACCGAATGTCTTATAAACGTCACACTTCCAAGGTGGGACTCAAATCCCTATCTTGTACTTGGATCTTAACATCCCACTACACTCCACAGCCAGTCAGCCACAGAGCCCATGTGGGCCGACCGTGTGCTAACCCTTTGACTAATCCCAGTAAACAGAGCAATGCATCACACCCGCGCTGCACCTTTGCAGCTGAGAGAGACATGATGAAAAGCTTTGAAATCAATTGATAAGAACCATACCACAAATGAAAGCCAAACCCCACACTAGAATCCCATACTTCCAATGTGGTAGTCAAGTCCCATACCTTGCAACTTGCAAGTGGATCCTAACACAACTGATGATATATCTTCAAAATTAATTTCCACTCGAAGAAATGGTGTAGTATTAATCAGATGAAAAATTTTAGAACTCTCATGTTTATGCACATTGTCTTTCTAATTTTCAACATAAAAGTTGTAATGCTTTCATTGACCAACATACCGTAGTTGATATCTAATGAAATCTCTTATTTTGTTTGTTTCGATACATAGGATAAACAATGTTTTTGTCATCGCAAAATAGAATAATTGAAGCATGAAGATACTATGCAGGAGTAAAGGGTGAACTATACCTGAATAACATGTAAAACATTTGGAATATCAACACCACGAGCAGCAGCATCGGTACATACAAGAACACCACCTTTATCATGAAAATCAACTAAAGTCTGTGCTCGCTCTTCCAATGTGCAATTCTTATGATAACGTGAACATTCAATCCCAGAATGGAGTAATATCTTTGCCACAGCTTCAACAGCCTCAACAGTGTTGGCAAACACCATTGTTCTGTGAATGCCACCAGCATTAACCAAATCTTCAGATCTGAATCTGTGATTCACAGCCTTTATGAGTTCATCCACTTGAGTATCAACCGTAACTTCTATCCATTTTTGCTCCAATCTGAAAATTGAAAGACCACAATAACATTAAAATAAAGAAGAAAAAAACATAAAAGAGCATACTAATTACCAGCATGGCCAGGATTGGTTGGATCCCAAAATAGCACAAGGTCAAAGATGCTGCGGATATAGTTCGTAGATTTTTCAACAAAGAAAAAATGGCATGAAAACTTGTTCCCTGACATTAAAGTTTTACAATTCAGAAAAAAGTGAGAGAGCGAGAGAGAAAGAGATTGAGAAATTGTTTGTTATTCAACCCAACTGAAAACAGTTACAAGAAAAGTTTATATAGTTGATGGTGAGAACCATCAACTAACTGCAGTTAACAAACCAAAAACACCTAACTGTAGTAAGTAAAAATACTTGAGGTACAGTATACATTTATACCCCCCGGAAAAAGCTCGTGAGGGGTTGGAACAATGTTTTTCAACCACTCTTAGCTTGGACCTGTACAAAAGAAAAGTAGCAGGAGATAAAGCCTTGGTCAGAATATCTGCCAGTTGATCAAGAGCAGGCATGCACACCACATTGATCTGCTTGGTGAGGACCTTTTCTCTGACAAAGAACAGATCCAATTCCATGTGCTTAGTTCTGGAGTGAAGAACTGGATTATGAGCCAAGGAGACAGTACTGGTATTGTCACAAAGAATGACAGGAGTGGTGTGAGGAACTTGAAGTTCAGAAAGAAGACACTGAATCCAAGTGACCTCAGCTGCTACGAGAGCCATGCTCCTATATTCTGCATTCGTACTAGAACAGGAAACCATTGACTTTTACTTGGACCACCAACAGATTAAATTAGGTCCAAGAAAAATAACAGCTCCAGATGTAGACCTCCTATCATCAGGATCAGATGCCCAATATGCATCGCAATAAGCATGAAGGGGAAAAGGTTGCTGCAGGGAAGCAGCTTGGAAATGTAATCCTAAAGAAACTGTACCTGGAGGTACCTCAGAATTCTCTCCACAGCAAGCCAATGTTGGTCAGAGGGCTTAGCCATAAACTGACACTTTATTGACATAAAAACTAATCTCTGGTCGAGTGATGGTCGCATACTGCAAGGCACTAACAATAGATCTGTGAAGAGTTGAATCACAAAAATCCTCAAAACCAAACTTGGTGAGTTTACATCCTCCAACCATAGGAGAAGATATAGGATTGGATTCATACATGTTGGTCTTGGTCAAGAGATCACGAATATACTTGGACTGAGTTAGAATAAGAGAACCATCTTGCTGCCTCTGAACTTCTATTCCCAAGAAATAGTCCAATTCACCAAGATCCTTTAGAGAGAAAAAAGAATTCATTTGAGAAACCAGAGAATGAATTAACTTGCTGTTATTGCCAGTGATGATAATATCATCCACATAGACTAAAATGTAAACAACTGAGATGGATCAGAAAACACAAAAAGGGATGGATCACATTTGCTAGAAGAGAATCCAAAACTGAGAAGAGTGGCTTTCAGCTTGTCAAACCAGAGACCCTGGGAGCTTGCCTTAGGCCATAAATCGCATTGTGAAGTCTGCAAACTTGTTGCTTGTTGGAAGACACAAAACCAGGGGGTTGAGTCATGTAAACCTCTTCCTCAAGAACACCATTGAGGAAGGCATTATTAACATCTAGTTGCTGAAGAGGCCAGTTGTGAGACAGCAAGAGAAAGAATAAGTCTGATTGTGACAGGTTTGATTACAGGGGAAAAGGTCTCCTTATAATCAAACCCCAATTGCTGATGGAAGTCTTTGGCAACAAGCCTGGCTTTGTACTTACTAACAGACCCATCTGGATTTTCCTTGACCCTAAAAACCCATTTGCACCCAATTGTTGTTCTGGAAGCAGGAAGATCAACCAAGTGCCATTTCTCATGAGTGCATCATACTCAGATTGCATAGCTCAGAGCCAAGAGGGATCAGTTAATGCAGCTTTGGTTGTCTTAGGTTCAAGGTGAGCCAGCAGAAGAGTAGGATTAATTCTGGGCTTAGTAATACCAGATTTGGCTCGAGTACACATAGGATGTGTATTATCAGGTCTGTTAGTAGGCTGAGAGGTTGTTTGTATGGGAATAGAGGGAGAATTTGGCTGAGCAGGTAAGGCTGTATTGGAAACAGATAAAGGCTGGGTATGGGAAATATGTGGAGAAGGAGGTTGCTGATCACTGGAAGAAGCAGAATTCTAGGTGGCAGCAGAAGGTGATGTATTGGTGGGGTGAACAGATACTGCAGAAGGTAAAACAGTGAGGGAAGATGCAGTATCAAGGACTTCAAAAGTTAACAAAGCTGGTTCAGGGAAAAGAGAAGGATAGGCAAAAGCATTTTCATTAAAGGTGACATCTTTAGAGATGTATAACCTGCCATCAGCAGCTAGGCACTTGTAACCTTTGTGTGAAGGAGAATAGCCCAAGAATAACATTCTTGAGATCTGAACTGTAACTTATGTTTGTTATAAGGCCTCAGCAAAGGGAAGCAGAAGCAGCCAAACACCTTGAGAAAGAAAAAATCAGCGTGCTTGTTGAACAATTTCTGATATGGAATTTCATTGCCAATGGCAAAGGAGGGCAATCTGTTTATAAGATACACACTTGAGACAAAGGGATGATCCCAGTAATGAAGAGGCAGTTCTGCTTGAGAGAAAAGAGTGAGAACCAATTCCACAACATGTATGTGTTTGCGTTCCAAGACAACAGTGATTGCAAAAATCTGTTGAGTATTTATTTAATATTTGGAATATTACAAAGTCTGAGTACAATTTTCATAGTGGCAGGCTGGCAGCACTTGGATGACCAAGCCTAGAGTGCCAAATGGAAAAGGAATTGGAATTACAAGTAGCTGTATTTACAACACCATCAACTACAGCAGCTTTATTTGAAGAAAAAGACTGAAAATCAGATTTACCAGTGACAGTATTAACAAGAGAACTTTGTACAACACTGGTGACAGACTCAAACATTTGTAGGAAGCTTGTACTTTGGCACAGATGAAAGGAGTTGAGGGAACTGATGGAGACCATCACTTCCCACAAGCCCTTTTAGAAGAACATGTTTAGAATCCTGTGATTTAACAAGAAAGAAAGATGAGTGAAACTCAAAGAAGACATTATTGTCTTTACAAAACTGACTGACACTAATGAGATTCTTAGTAATAGAAGGAACAAACAATATATTACTAAGGACAAGAGAAAATTTAGGATTAAGAGGAGAGGAAAAAGAGGAAACACCTGAAGAATTAATGTTGAAACCTTGACCATTGGCAATAGTGATCTGATCAGGGCCCTCAAAAGGTGTCACTTGCTGTCTATTCTATGACATATTTGTCACATGATGAGTAGCACCAGAATCAGGATACCAACTCTGCCCTTGAGTTGGAGTGAGAGGACCTAGCTGGATAAACTTGAGGATGTTTAGAAGCTAGTTGAGTGGTCTGAGGAGGTTGAATGTACACATATTGAGTCTGTACAGAAGCTACAGTAGTTTGGAATGAGCAGGCTGAGCATTATGAACTTTCACAGGAGCAAGTTGCACAGCAGCAGAAGTATGTGTAGAAGCAAGAGCAAGATAGGCTGGTGGTGGAAGGGTAGGAAAGTAATTTTCCTCCAATCTATGATAACAATACGAAGCTCCATGTCCAAACTTATAGCAGATCTGGCACTGCACATCAGCAAAACGACCACCACCGCGGCCTCCACCACCATGGTTAGGATTCCGGCCACCACGATTATTCTGGCAGAACCCCAACCACCGCGACCATTGAAAAAACGATTTCCAGCATAATCATTGGATGAGTTATCCTCTGACACGGACTGAGTTGTCAGATTGCCTTGACCCTGAGAATTAGGGTTCACAGATTGCACATAATTGGAAACAACATAGCCTTCATGAGACAAACTTCTAGAACAGCCTTGAGAAAGAGTAACGGAACCTAAACTTTGAGTTAGGTTGATAGATCCTACAGCACGTTTGCGAGAACATTCAATACGCACCTCTCGCGGAAGCAACTAAGTTTCAACTTCATCAATAGAGTACAGATCAAATCTGTTGGTGATGAGAGAAATCGACAATTCATATACATCAGGGAGTCCATCAAGAATCAGATTAAGATGCTCAGAATTTGATACTGGTTCACCAATGAAAGTGAGCACATTGACTAGAGTTTGCACACGGAGAAGATAATCAGAGATGGAGCGATTATCAAGAGAGAGATTCCGAAGCTCGTCACGAACTTGACAAATCTTCGTGTGAGTGAGAGACTGAAAATGTGACTGGATGTGATCCCATAATTGCCAAGACGATCGACAATCAACAATGCAAGGAGGAATTTCACCAGAAATAGTGCATTGCAACCACGCAAGAAGAAACTGATCTTGTTCGTACCAAACACGATACCCACTTGTAACTTTATTTGAATCCAATCTTCAACCGAAGCATATTTAGGAGGAATTTGAGGATTAATGATGTAGCCTTCAAGATGATGACTGTGAATAACAGGTTCCACCTGTTGAATCCAAAGAAGATAGTTCTTCACTTGCAACTTCTGAGAAATTGATAGCGTGAATGTTTTGGAAGAGCTCGCCGATGACGATGACGGCGGTAGGGATGAAGGAGGAGTCGATGCAGAAGCCATGAAAAAAGCTTGGTTTCGACCTAAGCTCTGTACACCATTTTACAATTTAGAGAGAGAAGAAGGAGATTGAGAAATTGTTTGTTATTCAACCCAACCGAAAACAGTTACAAGAAGAGTTTATATAGTTGACAGTGAGAACTCTCAACTATCCTAACTGTCAACTTACTACAGTTAACAAACTAAAAACACCTAACTGTTGTAAGTAAAAATACTTGAGGTACAGTATACACTTATATAAAGCCATATATTATGCCCCACCAAGGAGGATAAATGAATGATTTCATAATCTTCTCTCAAATGCTAATCAGAAGGGCATCCTTACAATTCTGTATTATAGATAAGAAACTAATCCAAAAATAGAATTTAGAAATGGTGAAAGTAGCCTTTTCGAGGAAATGTTGGCAGGGGTGAGAACCTAAGTTGCACAGTTTGTACTTGCAAGTCTAATCAGAACTGGAGAATTTTCTCCACAAAAAGCCTATTTTAGTCCTAGGGGCCTGGCTATTAGTACATTTTCCTGCAACTCCTTTACAACTAAATTTTTCTATCACTCAAGTGGAGTCATTTTTTAGCTTCTTGTCATAGACTAGTACTCGTTAGAAATATTGGCCTCCACCTAACAACTTAAAATTTGAAGAATTGGTCTTTGGTATGGTATCAATGCATCCATGACCAAGTCATTCGGTCATTATTCATAACAAAATAACATTTCAACCAAAAGTAAAGTTGTAATGTGCCTCATTCATGCTTCAAGCCCAAAAGGCTCTTGCTGACAGAGCCTATGAAAGAATAAAACCACTTGATTTGCTTGTTATACATGCTAAAATATATGAAATAATCCTTCATCGTCTACTTATCTCCAATTGAAGTAAACCTGGACTATGTGTGAAGAGTACACTAATGATCATACTTCCTAGGCATTCACCTCAACACTCCAATGGACAGTAAACTAGATTTTTGAAAATAGTCTTGTCATTTCTGACTATAGTAATATTTAACTTACATGTTTGTCTATATGCAATTATGCATTTCTTTTATCATATCTTTTGTTCACAATCAATGGAATCATTAACACATTTAAGCATTTTCCTATTCTAATTCTTCATAAATACATGTCAAGAGTTCACCACGAGCAGCAGAGTAACAATGAGCAAAATAAAATGAAACATCATTATTGATAATAAGGCAAAAAAAAAATGAACCTCGGATTGTGACAATGAAGATAGTCTCCGCAAACCCACTCAGCATCAGGAAACATATATTTCAATACCCCTCCAGCTGTTTTCTTTCCATTCACTGGAAGTGTAGCAGCAACAAAAACATACTGTTTACTACGCTCATAATTTTTCCTCACTCTCCTCCAGTCTCTTAGTTTAACATTTTCGGCTTCATTATTAATATCAACAATATCCTCTTTATCATTGTCATCCTCTTCCAAGATGGCTTCAGTTTCAAGTTCCTCTTCACCTTCAAAAGCATCTTCTGATGACAAGGAAGATTCCTGTTTCATCGGAAACTCTGCTACTGATTTTTTTGATCGAGACAAGAGTTTTTCATCAAAGCGGAGCAAGTTTATCAGGCGGATTACTTTATTCTGGAAGCTCCCACAGAGAAGCAAGTCAGCTTCATCAAACACCTGACAGTAAGAAATATAAACACATAATAAGCATCAAAGTTTAATTCGCATATCTTTTACACTGGTATAATTACGTAAAATCAGAAATATACCACATATTTAACACCACGCATAAATTCAATGCGGCGGGTTCTGTCAAGGTCAACATAATTCAGAAGAGCAGCAGGTGTCGTCACAATGACATCAGGTTCCCGAATCGGCCATCCCTGGGTCGAAATGATTCTTAGTATTGAAAATTCAAGAAAAGCAGACCATAAATTCCAAACTATAACTATTTCACAATCACTACCTGTTTACCACAAATCGCTGCCACACTAACTATCGTCTCACCGTCATCTTTACAGAGACTGTTAGCCATCCTCACTACCTGCTCACAAAGTTGCACATTTGGACACAGAACAAGCAGAACTTTGTGCAGCGAGGTCACTTCTCGATCCGACACAGCAAGTAGAGAATGCTCCTGGGTGTCCCTAAGCTTATCAATCAGAGGAACTAGGTAACTGTATGTCTTACCACTCCCAGTCTCCGCGGCAATAATAACATCCTTCCCTGACAGCACAGACGGTACAGAAGAAGCCTGAACACACATCAATAATGCACAAATCATAAGCCCCAGCACCCCAAAAACATAAAAGGGACAGAACTTAGAATTGTACTTTTCATATTATATTATTCTCCAATCAGAATCACAGTTTTACCTTTTTAACCTAACTGACCATTAATATAAATCTGATTGGATGATAGTATCAAAAACACTTAAAGAACTACATCTAGGACCTATCGGGATAAACACTTAGGTCAAATGAATTGAGTTTTCCCATTAGCTAAAATCAACTTACACACTTCAGCTTTTGGAGAGGTTAGATTAGAAAACTTCAATAAAAAGTTAAGTGCATAAGTTGATTTTAGCTTATAGGAGAGGATAAATTCATTTTAACTTGTTATTTTCTTATCCTACAAGTGCTTATGAATACGTTTACCCAATCAGCCCCTTAACTTTGTCCAATTAAAAAATGAAAACAACAACCAGTTATCAACAGCCCCTTGGTCTAGCCTCCTAATTGAACCCTTTTTGGATATTTTTTTCTTCTAATTCTTTTGACATCATAAGCATAAACACAACAAGTAAACAAGAACAAATTTTTAACAGAAGGGGTCATTCAATTTCCAAGAAAAACGCAAAGGGGCATGAATTAACAAAAGGGGCAACGTGGAAACAAGCGAAATCGAAAAAAAAAGGGACCTGAACGAGAGAGGGTCTATTGAGGCCAATGTTAGAGAGTGCTCGAGAAATGGTATCAGAAAGACCGAGTGAACTCCACGAAACGTTTTCTTCTGCAAAGAAAGTGTCTCTGCCATTGGAACCTGGTGATGATGATGATGCAACAGCGCTTACAAAGGTTCTGGTTTGTGCTTGGCGTGGAGTGGTTATAGAGAAGAAGCGAGGTTTGAATAGAGAAGGGAAGGTGGGAGCATGGCTGAAGTGGGAGAAGAAGTGGTAGCGAATTGGTGGGTTTTGGAGATGGAGCATCAAAGCAGAGCGAGTCACAATCATTGGGATTTTTCTTCTTCACTGGAATATTATCTGCTTCTTTAAACTGTCTGGTTACAATTGGACAAAACAATCACATAACCAGCAAGGAGAGGATGGGGTTTAGGGTTTTAGGCAGTAGGGAAAGGATGAGATTTTCTTTCTTATTTTTGTATTTGTAATGCAGAAAGAATAATCTTCACATTTCCTGATGCTTTTTTATTCATTCTGTAATTTATTTATTTTTAAATTTGCTATTTAACTACTATTTTACTTGTGCGATCGTATTTAATTTTAAGTCTAAAATATAATTTTGATATTTCTATTTTATTGAATTCATAATTTTAATCTTTAAAAAAAATATTTAGTTTTGAATAAATTACTTTCGCATCTCATATATTATGCTCAAATTTTATTAGATATTATTTTCTTTTTGTACCTTACAAAAATCTTCTTAATTATTTAGCTCACATTACGCTCAAGTCACATCCGTCATAAACACTTTTAATAATTTAACATAAATTAAGAACATACTCATCATGTGATTTTTAATAAAATTTTATGTTTAAAATATTTTCATCTTCTTCTTCTCAACTTGAAAATATTTTAAGACTTTTATTTTTTTTTGTTTAAAAATATTTTAAGACTCTTGTTTGTTTTATTAGATGTGAAGTTAGCTTTTTATTGGATATGAACTCACCTTATTAATACACAATGTTAACATCCTTTTTTAAAATTAATAATTTTGTTCTTCTTATCAAATTTAGTTAGTTGACCCTTAAGTTTTTGTATTGACTATTAAGTTGGTGGTGCGGTAATTTTATTTTTTAAAATAAAAAATTAAGTTGTTTTTAATTATATATTAACGAGTATCTCCTATGATTGCATAATTGAAGACTTTTCTTCTCAAGAACAACAACAACAGCAAACATACATTGCTTGATCAAATCTTTTCTTTCACATTCTCGATTAGGATTTGCGTACCAAGGAAGAAAAATTTTCTATTGTTTCAATGTCTACCATCACAAGTACAAATCATAAACAAGAATGATTTATATAAACGTAGGTAGAAAGGGGAAGTTAGGAGCTAGGTTTTAATGGGTAAAAGTAATTCTGATTAGTGAAGGGTTGAACTAATTAAATTGAAGGAATTAAAAGAGGTACTCAAAACGAAGAAAATTAAAACGCAAATCAACAATCAATCCCCGAATCAAACCCAAAATCATCAATGAAGAAAATATCATCCCCGAATCAATCCCCGAACCAAGTTCATTTTGTTAGTTCTAGGTAGATGCATGGATGTTATTAATGTAAAAGAATGAATCTATGATCAGGGTCCATTATTTGCTACAATTAAGTGCATTTTGAAAATCCCGGGAAAAATTAATTTTGAAGCAAAAGTACTCTTGCCAAAGCATCCGGACCTTTGCTTTTATTTCATTTTGCTTGTTGGATGACATTGGAATATGCATTGTAATAATTTCAATGCAAACCAAACATGCATGTACTAAATAGGCATGATGTTAGTTTCTGTAATTTACAATTTTAGTCCATAAACATTCAAACAACCATGATTAAATTCTCATGTGGGTGGGGCTCTACGACTTCAGTTGTTTGGGGGTGGTAGTGACGCAGTGGAGTGGAGGCTTGAATAGGGAATGTGGAGGAGAGTTTGGATTCAACATCCACGTAAGTGTGGATTATATTGCAGTAGTACATTTTCCCTTCTGTAAGCTCCACCAAAATATGGTATACTATAGTCAAATGCGTTTGTGAGATGCTATATATAGTCTGTTGAAGCTTTTCGCATTGAGTAGGGTTCGTTAATATGTTGAAACTCAAGACACAAAATAATTAACAAAATGCTTTTTCTCACTTGTGTTCCCTTGTTCATCTGCATGCATCTTGCTTTTGTCAGAGTCATATTGTGCAATAATGTTATGCTACATCAAGGTGCACTGGTGCAGTGCAGGCAAATTATACAACAGACAAATAGTCTCCACCCTATATATTAGATCCTCTCTTTTATTTCTGGTTTGATTTCCTTGTATATCATATTCGTATGTAACTCTAACTACTAAGGAGCCCTAATTCTCACGTGGTAGGCCAAGCTATGGACTCAGGAAAACACTCATAGTCTTACTGTGTCTTTTTTTACACTAATATCTCCCTAATCTTCTATTTTGCATATTACTTATTTTTTAAATCACCTTATATTTTCTTTTTTTTTTATTTTTATTACATTCATTATTTTTTCTGTCTCTCCTCTCTCTAGAGTGTAGTCTCTTACACAGTGTGAGTCCAAGAGTAGTGCAAAAAATAATTGTACTCCCTTGTTTTCTATGAAAAATAAAAGATACAAGTGTGATTTTAAATAATGTTTCTCAATCACAAGTTATATGAATTAAAATTTTAAATTGAAGAAGCACAAATTTATAAGAATTAACAATAAACAAAAAAAAAATACAAGAACTAAAATTAAAAAAACGTCAAACCTACATAAATTAAAATTAGAAAAATAAACTTATAAAGATAAAAAAATGATAGAAAAAAAAGCACTAACTTACATGAAATAAAAACACAATTAAGCTTGTATATTTTGATAACAAAATTGTTGGTTTTTGAAGTAGCTCTGAGGCAAGAAACTGTATCTCTCCCAACACAAACTTTCCTATCTTTTGTTAAAACAGACATTCAAAATAGAGAAGAGTTGGAAGAATGCCAGTTTAGGTATAGAACGGTAAAATGTATTTTAAACTTCTTAACTTTCGATCAAAATTGAGCATACCCTTTATATTTAAAAAGAAAAAAGAAAAAAAACAATCTGTGTCCATATATTTTTATAATCGGTGAATTTCATATCTTTTTATGAAACCTAATATATTAGGGAGATGAAATTCATCCATTATTATTAAAAAAAAATATGAAAATCAAAATCATCATTCTTAAAGTATGGAGATTAAAACCAATTTTTACAAAAAAAAAATTGAAAGACCCGATACACATTCTACGGTACAATTATAATAAATTCTTTGAGGCTTCTATTGATAGTTGCAACAATGAGTATGGAAAATGGTTGTGCGAGACATACCATGTAACTTAATATTATAAACCATACTTCGTTGTGTTTACTTATGTTCGTTATTCGTGGGTTGCATTGCAGGACTTTTGCTGTCTTGGATGTTGTGATTGGTCCAATGCAGATAGTGTCTCAGAAACTCCATGGGATGCAAAATATCAACTAAAGGCTACAAAAGAAAATTGCTCTAACCAGTTTGGAACTTCAATTTGTTTATTTGACTTAGAGGCTAAGAGCCACTGATATATAATGAGTCATTTGTGATTTTTTCAAACTTTGCTGATTATATGACTACAAATTTTGACATACTCATTAGAAATAAGAGAACTTGCAATCGCAGGTAATGGGACCAAGTTACTCGTTTAATTGCACGTTAATGGCAGCCTGCCAACGACACGTGGCATCATTTTTTGCCAATTCAACTTTAGTATTTTAGTATAACAGTAAAGCTTCATGCCTTCATCACAAATTACTCATGTTTAACTTGAGATTGAGACTAGTTTAAATGAAACCGACTTGCCGTGCAAAAAAAAAAAAAAATGAAACCTCCTTGAAAAACAATATATACAACGATCCTGATTTGAAAGGTATATTATATCTTGTATGAACATAAAACAGATAAAGAAATCAGCCAGCCAATCTGAAAACTGTACAATTGAGCAGTATCACACCCAGCAGGCAGCAGCAACATGATTGTCATCTGGGCTGATACAGGAGCTACTCCAATTAGAAGCCATTCTGTTTCACTATGGCTTTTAATGTGCCACAAACTTCCAGAGATCGCACATCAAACAAATTGTGCAAATTGTCCCTTCCACTGGTGTCAGTACAACATTTCCATTTTTGAGAAAGGGATAGTGATGTGACTGCAAGTGAATGTGCAACACCATGAAGTAACTTTCCACCAATGTCCCATAGCCGAAGGTTACCATCAACATGTCCCGAAAATATGGTCTGACTGTCCATGCTGAAGGAAAGAGCACTGCAGTTGCTGATGAAAAATGATTGTTTGTGCAGTAACCTTTCACCAAGTCCCAAACTTTTATGGTACAGTCATAGGCAGCACTGACAACATGACGTCTTGAAATCTCGCTGACATCTACAGCACAACTTTATCTGTGTGGCCAGTAAGGGTATGACAGACACGGCCTGAGTTGACATCCCATGCATACAAGTTGTTTGAGCTGCTTGCAGCAATGACAGATTGATTGTCGTGAGTGATTGTGAGATCCAATGCTGATCCAAGACAGCCATGAAGAGTAGAACTTAAGGATCCTGTATTTGAATCCCCACATTTTAACTAACCGATCCTGTCCCCAGAGAAGTAGATGCAATATTGGCATAGCATTGCTGAATCAAGCAAAATGACATTTAAGCATCAGAAGCAGGTAACGATCTGCAGAACTTAGTTCTAATAATACAGAGAATGTATATTGTATACCAATACCAATGTTATTAAAAGGAGGCACAATGGCTGGGCCGCCATGGTGGAATGCGTGGCGGATTTTTTGCCAACCACCATAGGCAATTTGTGAAGGGGGAAGAGTGCCCATAGTCAAAAGCCAATAAAATGCAGAATCGAAGATGGGTAAAATTGTAGACATGAACTATTCTATCGGAACCGATGATTGAACAAATTTCTAAAACATAATTAGGGATGGAAATTGGATACGTGTAAGCCTAGTCCCACAAATTAGGTGATTCCTAAGAAGCATGAATATTGTTCATAGAAATTAGAAAATATAGAGAGGACCTGAGAAACGACGGGTCTAGAAAGAGCTAGAATAGCAGGAGCATGAGCAGCTTCCTCAAGCAAATGGCGCTTCTGCAGAGCCTTCAAAGAATGTTTGGTAGCTCCACTCAAGATTTCCTCTTGTGACTTGCATCCTTTAGCCATTGCTTCAAAAACAAAACAAAAAAACAGAATCCAACCACCAAACTTTTGATTTCCTGGAATTTTAGAAATTAAGAGAAACTGTAAGCAGAAATTACAATTTGGGATCAGGGAAGAAAGAGGAGGATTAGATGGAATAGGATTCTTAAAAACAATAATTTCTTTCAGGCCAATGGTAGAGACTTTCATTTCCTATGCATTGATTCGATTTCTGATACTATCGGAGTGAAAAAAGTAGATCTAAAGAAGAATGCGGGTTGGATTATATTAGTAACAAGTAAATTCTTTGCTGTAAAAAGTTCCAAGATTTTTTTGGACAGAATAACAATTGCAAAGTTTGAGATCACCTAGAAGGCCAGAAAACATTATCAATTTTAAAAGCCTACTCGGGTATTGAGCGTTTATCAAAGTTTACTAATAGGGTACCACACAAGGGGCATTTTTCCAAATTCTACCATCAATAATTTGTTTATGTTATCGAGTCCTCTAAAATTTAGCAAACAAACACACCATTAGTTGTCAGGATTTATGCAAAAAAATTAAAAAAACTAAGATACCGATAAAGGACATTACCTGGTTCAGGCAGCAAGTGGCACAAGAAGAACTTATGCCACTGGGTGATTCCAAATAGACCTACAACTCCACCTTTTATTTTTCTCACCAGAAATCCCGACAATTGCAGATTCCATTCTCGAAATGATGAAATCGACTTGCATCTCTTACTGTTATCTCCCTTTTTGTTATAAGAGTCATAAATTTTACTGCAGTATGGCAGTCTACACATATACGTAAATTTTTTGTAACTAGAATGGGGTTGCTGGGACTGGTATTAAGAATTCCAAATGCAATGGCTATTTTCTCACTATGATAAAGGAGAATCTGTTCCTTCTCCTCTTCTTCAACATCATGGAGAACAAAACCAGAATCAGCATGATATCCAAGTTTTTTCATCTGCACCAGCAGTTCCTGTAACTTGTTATTTATGGATACTGATTGCGGATGGGATCGATCCCCACCAATAAATCCATGGATTGCCCCGGAGATCTCAATCCAACTGCAACCTGGGATTTTCTTGTAACCTTGATGCCTTTGTATGCTTCTAATTTGTGCTGCCTCGTCCCATCTGCCTACAGAGCTATAGATGTTAGACATAAGAACAAAATTTCCAGTACCTTCTGGTCCCAGCATTTGGATCTTCTTTGACACTTGTTCACCCATTTCAATATTTTTGTGGGTCCTACATGCAGCAAGCAATGCATTCCATACACGGACATCAGGTTCAAATGGCATATTTTGAATAAAGGAGTATGCTTCATCCAAATTTCCTGCTCGGGCCAGGAGGTCAACCATGCATATATAATGTGCCATCCTTGGTAAGATGTTGAGGTCTTGGCTCATGGTATTAAACCAATACTTCCCTTCCACGACAAGGCCTGAATGACTACATGCAGATAAAACAGCAATAAGGGTCACATCATCCAGCTTCAAGCCCGATTCCTGTAATTCGCGGAACAATGAAAACGCTTCTATGTATAGCCCATGAATGGCATAACCAATTATCATTGTATTCCACGAAACAATATCCCTCTTCTTCATTCTATCAAAAACTTGCCGACTGAAATGAACCTTTCCACACTTTGCATACATGTCAATAATGGCATTACAAATGGATGTATGTGCAGTGAAGCCTCGAACAACTGAGTACCCATGGCAGCAGGCCCCATGTTGTAGAGCAGCCAAATGCGAACAAGCTGGAAGCAAACCTATCATGGTTGCGGAATCTGGGTCGGTCCCAGACAACTGCATCTGGCGAAAAATAAGTATAGCTTTCTCTGCATAGCCATTTTGCACACATCCTGAAATGATAGCACTATAAGACACAGTGTCTTTTGTCATCATTTCATCAAGAAACCCAAGTGCGTCATCCATGATCCCACACTTGGCGTACATTGAAATCAGCGAGTTTCCCACCGTTGTGTCTGAACTTATGCCTGATTTAATCATGTAACAATGCAAGTTTTTCCCTTTATTCAGATCAGTGAGCTTCGCACATGCTCGAAGTATGCTTGCAAGAGTGGCTGGCATAGGACTCAAGCCATGCATATATACCATGTCATCATAAAGGGCCAAAGCATCTCTCATGGAGTCACAAATGACATATCCCCCAATCATAGCACTCCAGCATATCTCGTTCTTTTGGTTCACGGTATTGAAGATTTTCCGGGCATAAGATAAGTGATGGCACTTGGCATACATATCCAAAAGCCCAGTTGCAACAACCACATCATGACTGAAGATTTTCCTTACAGAGTAAGCATGAATAGCCTTCCCCTGGTGTAAGGCATTAGCTTGTCCAACTGTGGGTAGAACAGATACAACAGTTGAAGAATTTGGCGTTATTCCCGCTTGCTGCATTTGGACTAGTAAGTGCATTGTTTGATTGTGAAGAACATGTAGCGAAAAGCCGGCAATGATTGCATTCCACGCGACAAGATCCCTGTGGGTCATAATATCAAACATTGTGTGTGCTTCAAACAAATCCCCACATTTGGCATACATGTCAAGCAAAGCGGTAGAAACATAGACATCAGTTTGCAGGCCAAGTGTGAGTGCATGGCCATGTATTTGTCTCCCAACTTGAATTGCTTGCAGAGCTGAACATGCTTTGAGAACGAAAGGGAAGGTGAAGTTAGTGGGTGTGACACGGAATTGTAACATGCGGTGGTACAGATGAATAGATTGTAGAAATGGGCCATTCCAAGCATAAGCTCGGATCATCATGTTCCACAAAACAACACTTGGCTTTGGAATTTTGTCAAACACATGGCGAGCATGTTCGACTTGATTAAGTGCGACATGGAGACGGGTAAGGTTGTCAAGGATATGGGTGTTGTTGTCGTTACTGGTATGTTGATGAATAATGTTCCTTTGAATTTGAGACTGAGATGAGGGAAGTTGATTCTTGGAGTTTCGGACCAAAGCTTCTTTAGGTTTCAAACATCTTCGCATATTTACCTTCCTCCCCCAGCCTGCCTGGGAGTGGGAAGGGAAGGATGTTTTTTTCTTTCCTGCCTGTGAGTGTCGAGCGAGAGAAGGTCGCAACTCCAATCGAGAATGAGTCAAAGATTAAGAGTCGTGATAGGTTAAGCTTAATTGTATTTTTTATCAATAATTTTTATGTTTGTCAAATTTCACTCCTAATTTTTTAATTTAACATATTTTATTTTTAATTTTTAAAAATGTGTGAATTTTATCTCCAATCATTTTTTCATTAATAGGCACAAAAAATGTGATGGTTCATCTCTAAGGTCAAGCACATAGCTCAGTCAACGTTGTCGAAAAAAAATGGTCACCATTAGCAATGACACATTAGAGTGCTAGACCATATCTGATATTGCAATTGACGGGTTCTTGCTCATATCAAACCGAGAATCTGACACCCGTCCAACCTAAAACCCGCTCAAATTGAAGGTGTATTTCGGGGGGTTTGGAGCCCAAATGTCAACTCGTTGGGTTAGGTTGAATGAGATTTTGGGTTTAACTTCTCACACCCAGCAGTTTTCCCATACACCCAGCCATGAATAGTGGAATTGCGAAACTGCCCATGTTAAAATAATGCATTAAGTGGGTGTTTCTAATTTTTTCCTATACACCCAGCAGACCCTTTGTGTTTCGTCTTCTCAGCTCCGTCCTCCTCCGCTCCCTGCGCCCTTCGTCTTCTCCTTCGTCGTCTGCATTCTTCTCAGCTACATTGACTTCCATCTTGCCGCCATTGTTGAATCCGTGAGTTCTGCATTTTATTTTTTTCATTTCTGCTATGGTTGATTTGGATATGGAATCGTTTTGATGGATACAGATTCCCAATCCGGCAGAAGAAATGGACGAATCTAAGAAGGCATTGTATCCGTAACCCCATACGGATTGCCAATCCGTATGGACCTTACGGATTGCCAATCCGTATGGGGTTACGGATTGCCAATCCGTATGGGGTTACGGATTGCCAATCCGTATGTGCTTTGACCTGTAATTTTTGGAATTTGAAGATTGCAGTGAATTGTGATTTTGTATGGCAGTGGTATACTAGATTAATTGCATATTTAGGATCCAATAAGTAGGTAATTGATAAAGTTAAATTGCCAATCATGCCGTTTATGAATTAAGTGATTGGATGAATGCAAGTAATAGCTTATTTCAAAGTTTATGAATGCAATGCAAAATTTTAATTTGATTGTTGTCATATGCTATGGAACCTATAATGGTTTTCATCAAGATGGTTGTCATTTGAAGTTAAATTGTCAATCATTCCGTTTATGAATTAAGTGGTTGAGTGAATGGAAGTAATAGGTTATTTGAAAGTTTATGAATGCAATGCAATGCAATTTTAATCTTTAATGTTGTCATATGCTATGGAACCTATAATGGTTTTCATCAAGATGGTTGTCATTTGAAGTTCAATTGTCAAACATTCCGTTTATGAATTAAGTGGTTGAGTGAATGGAAGTAATAGGTTATTTGAAAGTTTATGAATGCAATGCAATGCAATTTTAATTTGATTGTTGTCATATGTTATGGAACCCGTAATTGTTTTGATCAGGATGGCTTTGATTTGTCGAACCATTTTCGATATTGATCCACACGGCTATGCTTGCAACTTGTTTTGTTCTTTTGTATAAATTGATATGAAGTTGTGATGTAAGTAATTTGTTTGAATTTCAGATTATGGTTAAAACGATAGGATTACGCCGTTCTTTGGCTAGAGAAGCCACTGAAGAAGAACCCCCTGCACGGAGGAGGCCGACAGCATCCGCAAGAAGACGACGCGGAATCCATATTGATCCTGTTGATGAGGTGGATGAGGAGCATGTTATGGAGCAGGCTCACATTGGTTCCCATGATGAGGGAAGAGCAGAAGGTCATGTCGAGGGAACCATGGTTGATGAGACGGAGGGATTTCCTGGTGGCCCGCATGACACCTCCGTGTTGTCGCTTTATGCAGATCATGTCGCGGCTAAGGTTTGGATGGGAGAGGTATGATTAGATTGAAATATAATTCCATATGAGCAGTTTAACTAGTGACAAATCTCTTTGTACCTGATATGTAAGTTGTGTGTGCAGGAACGGCCTGAGTTGAAGCTTGCATC
>PYAF01005081.1:570503-582826 GCA_007407185.1 Glycine tomentella | reverse complement strand
CATCTGTGTATATAGGAACATCTCTACTCAAGAGGCTACATCTATATATCACAGGCACATCTCATAACCTATATCAACCCAGTTGCCTGAGGAGGCTACCTCTGTGGATATAGGAACATCTCCATTCGGGAGGCTACATCTATATCACAGGAACATCTCACAGCAGGTCTTACTCAATCTCAAGTCATCTATCCTACTATCATAGGATGCAATTCATTCATAGAATTCACAATCAAATCTCATAATCAAACCGGCATGTTATAAATCAACAGTTCACAGCCATGCATATCAATTCCCCAATCATTGGGTCCAACCTACACATCAGTGTCTCAGATCATTACACATCAGTTCCCATCACAGGGTTTAGAGTACAATTCATTAATCACCATCACAAGGTTCAAAGTACAATTCATCAATCAATCACATCACTAAGATCAATACATATCGATTCTCATCACAGAGTACATAGCACAAGTCATTACTCAACCACATCAATATACAATTTCTATATACATGCATTTGCCCACAACAGAACCATCACCCCACTTGGTGAATGGTAGAACACAGCAAAGGGCACACCTCCAAGAACCAATAGCTTACCTGCTCTAAGCAAAGCACCGGCTCTCCCGGCCTCGTTGTCACCACCACTGAAACTATCAACCTCACGTCCTACATAACATCAAACATGTAACGTTTCAGTAACGGTCCTAAGCCGTTAGAACGAAAGGCCATAATCCGTTTGCATAACACTCACTCAACCACTTCATAAGTGATTCTCAGACCCTCAATGGTCTCGCTTGGCCTAGCCAAAGCACAAAGAGCTTAAAGCTCACAACAGCCCAATTCCTCAGAATTCACACAGGGCTCGAACGGTTCATATCATACACATAAGGCACCGTTCTCATGGCCTCTAAGGTACAACAAAACACATACCAAGGCTCTAGCATGTCCAACAAAACTAAGCAACTCAGTATATCAACAAAACATGCCTCACCTAGAGCCCATAATCAAAGTTCACCAAACTAGCAATTGAGAGCTAATCTTTCATCCTCATCACATTCTAAACACATATCTCTAAAGGACCCAAGGCTAATTCTAGCTCTATCACAAGTGGGTCACTATTCACCCAAAACCCCAATCAACAAATTAAAGGGTGAAACTTGAGTTTCTTACCTCAATGACGACAAGGAAGGCCCAAGGACGACTCCCCCTAGTTTGGGTACCCACGAATCATCGCCGTTCCTCGCCGAACTCAAGCTTCAAGAACTTCCCTTGAGAAAAGGGATTCTCTAATTTGGGGTTTTCAAGGGAAATAGATGAAAGATTCAAGCTCACTAGGTGTTTTCCATCAAGAAAGGTGTTTAAGGGACGTGATTTGGTGAACAAACCAAGGTTTAGGAAGCTTGGGAGCTTCAAAAATGGTGGAAGGGCGTTCAGAGGAAGAAGAAGAAGCTTTCCCCTTCAAAAATCGCGAAAATGGCCTTTTAAAGGCCCTCAGTCCGTGCTCCCACGCTACCAGCGTGGCATACCAGTGGAAATTGGCTTTCTGGAGCACTTCCCATGCTACTGGCGTGGCTCCCACGCTACTGGCGTGGCATTCCAGTGAAAAATAGTTTTCTGGAGCACTTCCCACGCTATCAGCGTGAGTCCCACGCTACCAGCGTGACATTCCAGTGAAAAATAGCTTTCTGGAGCACTTCCCACGCTATCAGCGTGAGTCCCACGCTACCAGCGTGGCATTCCAGTTGTCGCTAAATCCGTCGTTAATTCTGTCGCTAATTCCATCACTAAGCTTTTTGCGACCGAAAAATAGAAAATTTAAACTTCTTTTTCCTTTTTCTATATATATAAAGCCAAGGTTATTATATTGATTATGTGGTGTTGTCTTAAAAACACTATAGATTGTTTGTCAAACAATCCAATAGAAATATTATTTTGTAGAGGTATAATACAAGAGAATCATATTTATCTTGTATTATATGTGGTATAAAATTAATTAATCAATGAAAACATAATTCTATTGCATAATAGTTCAATGGAATCATATTTCCATTATACTATATGGGGGTAAAATAAATATTTGAAATATGATTTTGTTGAACTATTATGCAACAAAATCATATTTTTGTTGGTTAATTATTTTTTACCCTATTTACCACAACAGAAATATGATTTCATTGTATTATGGGTTAGTGAAATCATTTTTTGTCAAAAGGATATTTTTTGAATCCATACCTTATAAATCTGAAAAACTTTGGAAGAATATATGTCATATTTTGAGCAAAGAGAAGTTACTTTTATTTTTTCTTTCTATGTGGTTTTCTCTCTTACGTTTTCTCCTCCTCTCTTCTTCTTCTTCTACTTATAAAAAAATTCTCTCATTTTATTGATTAAAAATCATTATAAATTCTATTTTAATTTAATAATTTTGCTGTAAATTGTTCATATTTATTGTTTATTTTTTATCATATTTGTAGTAATATGAGATATATAGTAATAATTATGGAAAGAATTAAATATTAAACAAATATTTTTTTAAGTCATTTAAGAATAAAAAATATTTTTGCCTTCATTAAATGAGAAGTGAAATTCGTTATAATTAATGATTTTTATCAAATTCCAACTTATCACAAATAAAATATTAGAAAGAGAGTATTATATTTGTAAAATTATTGTTTATAATATTGAATATTATTTATATATTATATTATAATAAAAATATAGTGATACTAAAATATGCCATTTTAAACTAATTAATACTATTTAAAATTTGGATTATACTATATAAACTAATTATTTTATTCTTAAAAATATGTCTTTTAAAACATGGATAATGTTGTAATAATAAATTATTTTAATTACATAAGCACTCTCATCAATAAGTCATTAGTTAAAGTAATATTAGACTCGATTATCTTAAATAAAATCTTAGAGTCAGATTTTTCCGTAGAGATTAGTCATCAATAAGATTTATGAATATTCTAAATCAATATTATGTTAACTCAAAAAAATTATGCACTTTATATTATAAGTGAATTTGTTTACATTGAGATCTAATTGTATTTTTCTGTCAAAGCATGTATAATAATATTAATCTTGAACATGTAATTTATCTTTTTTTTAATGTAACATGTATTTTATCTTTAAATTATTTATCTTTTCATTTGTTTTAATCCTAACACTATCCATTTTTTTTTATATGAACACTATTCAAATTTTTTATATTTAGGATAATTATGTTAAGCTAAAGCAATATTTCAAAATATTTCTAATAATATAATAATACCCCTTTTAAATTAGATATACAAATAATTTTAAAATATGTATAAATTTTAAAGTGATTCCGTGCAATAGCACGGGCACCACGCTAGTTTTAAAAAAATATCACCACATTGGGGTGAGAATAGCAATTTTTGTTTTAGTATTAAGAACCATTTGACCGACTATAATAATTTTTAAGAATAAATTGATGGATAATTTATAATTTCAATGACCATTCTATCATTTTACTATTCTTAGGAATAAATTGGACTCTCTAGTACTCCTTTGGTCCTTATTAAAAGACACATTTTTAAAGGAATTAATGATGTTTTTTATAATGCATTTTGCAATTCTTATGCAATATTTAATTTTTTTTCCATCAGTTGTCCTTATTAAATACTTAAGCATTTGTATTTTTTATTGATAGTGGTGTATAATATTTTTAGAATTTAATATTAATAAAAGTAAAAGTGGTACAATAGTAACATTTTTAAAAAAATTAATAAAATCAACTCCATTAATAAAATTGATGCATAGCTCTTTTTATTGTTCTGTGTGATTATGTGCAAAGTGTATTGTAATAAGGATCAAAGCGGGTATAATTTTAGAAATTAAATTGATAAAAAATGCAATTCATAAAGAGAATAGAAAGAAAGATGTAAAGAAAAAGTAAAGAGAAGAAAAAAAATCCTATCTTATTTGATTTTTCTCTACATTTTTCTTATTATTCTCTAGTATAATTTAATTGGTTACTAGGCATGGCAGCGAGATCTAAATCTATGGTTACCCGTCTGAATCCGTCCCGATTTTAATAGGGAAAAATTAAGTTTATCGGGTTCTGGTTCGGATTTCCCCGATAGCCAAAAGCAGGGGCTATGACGGATATGGGATTACTGATACACGTCCCGCACCCACACTCGCCCCATAATAAATAATATTAAAAAATAAAAAATAAAAAAGATATATTATTGTGTAATTTTTTAATTGAATTGATTGGTTTTTTTTGTAATTTTTAAATTATGATCTCATATTTTGAATGTGGGTTTGTTATTATATTTTTTGTTATCTAATTAGTCTTTTTGTCCAATTTTTCAATAAAAAAAGATATATTATTTTTTTATTTTATTTTATTTTAATCAAGTAGCAGGGGAGGGGCGAGACGGAGAAAATCCAACCCCAGCGAGAGCAGGGATGGGTATGGATTTTAAAACCCAACGGGGATCGGGGGAGAGGTTAGGGATAGGTTTTAAAGTAGGAGATGTGAATGGGGAATGCAATACCCGCCCCCACCATGTTGTCATGTCTATTAATTTCTTTCTTTCTACATAATTTTAGGGTCTAAGTTGATAAAACAATTATAAAAAAGACAATATTTAAAGAGAATAGGAAGAAAGATGTGGAGTAAATTCACATGACTAACTTATCAAAGTGAAACTGCCTTTAAATTTTTTTAAACAAGATATTATATTCAAATCTTATGAATGAAAAAAATGTACTTAAAAAAAATTTACTAAAAATAATCAATTAAATTTTTAATAAAAATTAGTTATCAACAAATTTAATTTGATACATATTTTACATCATCAATATGATGATAACCTAAACTTAAATTCCCGTACATAAAAAAAAATTGGATTGAAATACATACACTAAGACTTATCTTCTATCTTTATTATTATCATTGATAAAAAAAAAAAAAAACGTTAAATCCGCATATACCAACTGAAATATATTACCAATATAAAAGTCCACGTTCTTCTTCATTCCAAGTCAAAACCAAAAGATTCCAAGTCAAACGATCAACTTCCACATTCTTCTGCATGATTGCATCCGACCCACTTGAAAAGGAAAATGTCATAATTAAGAGTATATAATATTTTTTTTCTAAATCACATATATTATTTATTAGAAACAATTTTGTTTAAGTCAGGTAAGATTACTATAAATACTAAAAAAATTTCTGTAAATATTTAACACAGTTGTGTATATACAACTCAAACCCAATTCTGATTAAATTTGATTAACCTCATATTAATTAATTCACGTATTTAGTGAAATTAAGGGTATATAATATAGGTTAAGAGAACAAGACTTTTTGAATAAGGTATCATATATTTCAATGAAAAAATATCTTCAATCCTTCACTTGGCCGTCAAGATATCACCATAATCAGCTCCTTAATTAGTTTTAATTGGAAGTGGTACAATGACTGGCAAGAAATCTCAGCATTTTTCTCCATATTCTAAGCCAATCACAAATCACGAAGCCTAAAATAGAGGACGTGTCTTAAAGATTGGTCATAGATGTAACTCTAGATTCTATTCTCTGTCTCTCACCCTTTTTCAAGCGAATTATATTCTATGCTGGGATAAGGTACCTACCTAGTAGAATTTTTTGTGTAAAAAGTGGAATATCGGCAAAGTGTGGCCATATGAAAAGTAGAGAATAGAATCATGAGAAAGAGTGGTAGGTACTTGGGGTTTAAATGGTGAACATAAAACTGGAGTATCCTTTTTTTTCTAATATAATAGATAGATTATACTGCCTCGCCTTATAAAATGAGGTTATATAATTCGATCGATACCTTGTCCTATATATGTGTATGGTATAATATTCAAATTCTAAGCGATTTTTAAAAAGTAGTCAAACAAAAATATATTTATATATAATAGATTTTTGAGGTATTCGGTCAGCCTAATACCTGTCCTACCAGCTATAGCAAGAACATGCCATGTCAGCTCACATAATAAAGTAATGAAAACACATGATTACGGTTAAAGATGGAAGAATTAAAAGGTAATAACTCACCAAGGCCCTTAAGGTCCAAAATCCACTAAAATATGTATAAATAGAAATGAAATTCTCGAATTAAAAATACTATTCACTCATTTATTATTAAAATTTATTGTTTTAAGTCGAAATCTTATTGAACGTTTGAATGAAGTGTTTTTTGCTTGTATTTCATTTTTTGAAAGATTATATTGACAAGTGAATACTAGTATAGAACGCTTTGGAACAAAGACGCGATAAAGACTAAAGTATACGATCATTTATAGGAAGGAACAATATTAAATAATTCAAGCATTTAACAATGATGCTAAGCAATAATTTTGTATTTAGAGCCTAAGAGCAATGACCTACTTTCCAAGTTCAAAGTGTTCATACAATAAATTCCAAACTAGTTTGTGACGAGCCAGCGATTAAAAGATGCCACCAACCTACTCATTGGTCCAAAAGATTGTTTGCATAAACATAATTTGGGATCGTGGAATTGTTATATATATATAAAAAAAAAAAAACAATGTTTTATAGCTGCCCATTTCTTTACTTATGGTGCACTGCATGCTAGCATCATCTCTTGGGCCATTCTCCTCTAGTCTAATGCATCAACAATTCAACATCATGTTGCTCCAACCATATTACATTGTTTAAATGGGAATGTCTTTATGTTGTTACAGTTAAGGGGACCAACAATGATGATCAATCATACGCATGGATGTGAAACTGCTCCTTGGATAAAAAGCTCTTCTGACTTCCAAGATGGTGGCGATAAAAGCAAATTGATTGAAGAGAAATGATGGTTTCGTGTCAAACAGCATGAACAAATTACAGACAAAATGACGTGTTGTGAATTCTGTCAGATTTTTTAACATTTTTTTTAATTAGTAGTAGTAATCATCCAAAAAAATATAGAAAACAAGATTTCGTCCAATTCTTGCATAGGGTTCCTACCATATAGCAAGGTTTTGATTGAAACAGATATATTCAAAATATGCTAACTTACAGAAGTAATTAAACTTTCTTAGTCATATCTGCGCAGAAAATGATGCGCTTAGACCATTTATCTTTTTATACAACTACTTTTATATTGATAAAACAATTATAAATGAATGATGAACAACGTTTATTGTGTAGCGTAAAAAAAAATAGTACAGCATTATATGATGAACAACTCGACTCATTTAAATTGAACGAACTTGGAAGATGTAAAATAATTTTTTTATTTAGTTATAATTATAAAAAAAATTACATGTTCATAAAAGAAAAGGTATAATTACAACTATAATTACATGTTCTAAAATGATTTTTTATGAGAAAAACTGAAACAAACATGGAAATTTAATTTCTAAATTCTTATAATTTTAAAAAAATATCGTTCTATTCTAAATTAGGGTTATATTTTCTACATTATTCACTTTTCTAATATACCCAACATTTTTTTAAATTCTGAAACTACCATTCACTGTTATTAATGAATGGTATGCAGTTTTATGGTCATTTGCTTCAGCTGGTGGTTGTTTTTTGCTCTGCATCTTTCATTGGCTTCATTGTTGGTTGTTGATTTGCATAGTTCAGTGACATTGGTCGTTTATTGTTGGTGGAGGTCGTCGGAAGCGGTGCTTATTCGTTCACCGGACGTTTGGGGATCATCGTAGTAAAAGGCAAGTGAGATTTTTTGAAACACCCGTCACAGCTGTCCATACGAATTATATAATCCTTATAGTTTCTACGGATCTGTATGGATGTTACAGATTAGGGAATGTTATACTTCATAAGGATTACACAATTCGTATATGATACGGATTAGGTAATCCGTATAAAACCAAACGAATTCACCATTCATTTCTTCATACGGATTAGCTAATCTGTATGTAATACACAAATTAGCTAATCCGTATGAAGAAAGAATGGAAAAATCCTTATGCTTCATACAAATTACATAATCCGTATGAAGTATACGGATTATGCAATTCGTATGAAGCATACGGATTACTTAATCAGTATGACAAATACGGATTGCATAATTTGTATACTTCATATGGATTATGTAATCCGTAATGTTTTTTTTTTTAAAATGTTATTTTTTAAAAAAATTGTATTTATATAAGCATAAACATGGTTAATTATATTAGGAAAATGGTGGTATAATAAATAAAGTATTAATCTTGTGATGTGAGATTTTTATTAATTTGTGACAATTGGAATAAAATGAAATGTCAAGTGAAATGGTGTAGGAAGCAAACACCTAATATTTAAAGTTAAATTTAATTTTAAACTGAAATGGCAAATGATAGTGTTATATTGTTTAATTTTTTTAATGTGGATATAATTTGTCATTATGGTTAACAGTTTAATATTTGTAATGAATATTTTTTTTTATGATTCATTAAGATGGACAACGATGATTGGATGTATAACACTGTTGTGGCTGAAGAAATGAATATGAATAAAGACAATTGAGAGGAATATGTTTCATATGAAAATCTGAATTGTGAAGTTGATTGTTCTGATGCCTTCAAAACTTATGAGGTAATTTAGTTTTGTATGTAGTTAAAGTTGTAGAATGAATGATAGTAGAAGATCTTAAATGTATTATGTGTTTCTGCAAGTGTTAATCGGTATGAGTCTTATGGATTAGCAAATTCGTACGATGTTCACGGATTGCACAATGTGTATGTTGCTTAGGAATTTGCTAATTAAAAATTCAAATACGGATTGTGCAATCCGCGACCATTTTACGAATTTCCTAATCCGTTAAGCACAACACTGACTTACCTCCGAAACGAAGTGAAATGGAATGACAACCACCAACACGTCCATCGGAGCAACTGCAGGAGACAACAAATGCTACAAAACATGACGAGGCTGGGTGCGTCGAATACAAGAACAACAACGGGTTGGGTGCGCGGAAGAGAAGTCAAACGAGTTGGGTGAGCGGCAAAGAAGAAGACGAGCCTGGTGCAGAGAGAGAAATCGGCGCTTCCAAATACATTTTTTTTATTTAAACTTAAATCAGGGGTAATTGCAGAAGTCCACTGTAGTGCGTTGCGTGTATTGGAACAGTGCCTGGTGCAGGAAGCAAAACCCTTTAAATTATAACCTTCGGCTTACTTTGAAGGCCCAAACAAATTATTAAAGGTTTGATTTATAACTCAATCAAATCATTTTCTTACTGCCAATGCAAATCTTAAATTTGTTTTGGGCAATTGAATTATGCACATCACTTATTGCATCTTGCACCTTCCAGCTTTTGAAAAACCCCAACCTACCCCTCTTATCTTCTTCTGATCCTCTACTTCCCTTCTTTCTCTTCTTTCTCCCGCAGTCAGCGCAAGTCGAGACCCTCCCCTTTCCTTTTCTTCTCTTATTCTTCCACCCAACTCTTCTTCTTGACTCAACTCAACTCTTCTTCCTAGAATTGGTGTTCCTATTTTTAGTTTTTGATATGTTTCCAGAACAAGCTTTTCGTAAGGGTATAAATTCTCTTATGTAATGACCCTTTTGAAAGGAAAAATATTACAAAACACCTTTACGTAAGCAAAAATAGTGCTTTCAGAACGACCATTTTGAAAGATACAAAATGCACTTCTTGAAAGGCTATTCCACATTGCAATTTTTGCTTCCATAGTGGTTCTTCCATAAGCTAAAATGTGCTTTCTAGAATGCCCTTTCCAGAAGATACAATATACACTTCTGGAAAGGCTACTATGGCTTGCAGTTGTTGCTTCCATAGTGGTTCTTCCATAAGCTAAAATGTGCTTTCTAGAATGCCCTTTCCAGAAGATACAATATACACTTCTGGAAAGGCTACTATGGCTTGCAGTTGTTGCTTCCATAATGGACTTTTCGTAAACACAAAAATGATTTCTAGAACCCCTTTTCTAGAATATACAAAATACACTTCCAAAAAGGTTGCTTGGGTTTTAAAAAGCTCTTATGAAATGACCTTTCCATAAACAAAAATGCTTCTGGAACAACCATTCCATAAGCAATTTTTGCTTATGGAAAGACCATTTTGGAAGCATTTTTTTTGCTTATGGAAAGGTCATTCCATAAGCATTTTTTCTTACGGAAATACCATTTTGGAAGCTTTTTTTTTATAGTTAATTAAATTTGATAAAGGGAGAATGAGGAGGAAGAAAAGAAAGGTGAAGGAGCCATTTACCTTCACAGAAGGAGGAAGAAGGATGAGAGAGCGCGAGAATGAGGGGGCGGGGGGAAGGAGGAGTTGTTGAGGGAGGAAGGGGTGTCATCGTTGTGGGTGTGTCGTCGAAGGAGATGGCTTCCCAAGGTGTGTCGTCAAATTAGATGTCGTCGCGGGTTGAGAGAAGGGAGAAGAGAGGTGTTAGGGTTGGGAGATGGAAGGTGAAATTTTTATTAAAGATATTATTGTATTTTTATTGAATAATGGGAGGTACAAGATACACATAGGGAGATGCAGGATTTAAGTCCCTTTTTTTTTTTTTTTTACTCTTGATCATATATGGGCTAAAGCTAGTATGAAAATTTTTTAGCCCAATACATTACTTATCATGTAGCATGTTTGTTATTGGCACCCAGACAATTGCTCTTGGCACCCACCCACATATATCGGCCTACCCTTTACTTCTTCCCCTAGCCCCGCTTCCCTTAAACATCCCCCCCCCCCAATCATTTTAAAAAAAAAAAATCCCTCATACCTACTCCATTTCCTCTCCAACCCTTCCCATCTTTTCTTCTCCCTCAATGCTTGTTTTTCCCCTCCCATTCACCAACAAGTTTTTGTTGTGCATATGTTTCCAAGTAAAACTTACACACAATATAAACTTGTTTTTTTATGTGTAATTGTTCCTAATTACTCAACAATTTTTTTTGTGTATCTATTTCCATGTGAAACAAATACATAGTGAAAACAAGTTTTTGCTGTGTACATTTGTATTTTTTTTACAAAAAAAACAAATTCTTAGTAGAGTTAATTATTAATCTGATTTATTTAAATTTTTGTTAAATAGTATGGCACACACCAGGTATTGCACACATTTTAAAATTTTGAGATCACAAAAAATGAACAAAAATTTTTGCATGGAAGGAAAACATATTTTAGTCACAAAATTATTTATCAGAATTTAATAATTAAATATTTATAATATTTGAATCTTAATATGTAATATGATAAATTCATTCAGTTTATTCTTTGACATAGGTAGTCTTATATGAGATTTGAATAATTTTAATTTTAAAAAAATATTTTTTAGCAACAATAATAGTTGCGAGTTTTATCAATAGTACTTAAAAAAGCAAAACTCAAGATTTTGAAAAATAAAAATATTTTTTTATATAATGTAATGCTGTAGTAGATTGTAATTTTTTTTATGCACGTCTTGCAATATATTTATTTTTAAAAATAAATTAAGAGTAATATAGTATTTTTTTAATTAATTTCAATTACATTTTTTTATGCAAAAGATAGATAGGATCAAAAATAGATGTAAACTAATTTTCTTAATTTCTTTAAATAAATAATAAAATTACACTTAAATGATTTATAATAACACTTATATTTATATCTTAAGATTTCTAAAATAGTAGTAAATTATATCATATCATAACAAAATTTATCACCTTCCCTAAAAAATATTTATCACCTAACAATTTAAAATAACTTGTTAAAAAAGGAATGAAAAAATTTAGGCCCTAAAAAACTAGGGGCTTCAGGCCATTGCCTCAATTGCCAAGTGCTCTACACGGCCCATGACCCCGAGGGTACAATTGCTCTCTATAAAAAGTTCTTGATAGTCCTAAACTATGTTTAGCAAGCACTTTTAGCTTATGTTTAACAAGCATGTTTAACTAATTTTTAACTTTTTATTACTAACTGAAAGCTTGTTCAATCTTATCAGCAGTGTTTTGATAAACAATTTTTGTTAATAGCTTGTACCAATTTTTGAAAAGTTCCTTTAAGTAGTATCTTTTAAATGCTAAACTTCTCACTTTTAACACTTATAATTTCCCTAAAAAAAATCTTCACATTTTATTTTCCTTTTACCCTTAAAATATTCATTAAATTTTATTATTGCCTTAATTTTTACATAAGTTGAGATTTTATTTTCATTTGTTTATCTTCTTACACTGTTTATTTTAACCATCACACTATTTACATTATTTGTTATGTTATCTAAACATTATACTTCAATATATTTTAATTATTACATTCAGCAACATATTAAAAGTATGATATCTGTATATGCTAATTTATTTGTTTTAACACTTGGTTGCCAATATTTTAAAATATAATATAATAT
>PYAF01005081.1:555467-570403 GCA_007407185.1 Glycine tomentella | reverse complement strand
TAGTAAAATGCATAATATAAAAAAATAAAACCAAAAAATATAATTAAAATAATTAATCTACACATAAAAATTACAACATTTTAAAATCAATCAAAAACCAAAGTTATAATTACCTCAAAACATATTTTATCAATAAAATAAAATTATATTATTTATAAATATAATATGAAGATTTGTCATTATTTTTTTTATAGAAATAACTTTGTATGAACACCATCATCAATAAAAAAAGTCATTTTACATTTATCAGTGAGTTCAACAAATAATATCATTAAACAATTATAATTTAATAAGATAATTTAATAACTTTTAACTACTAACTACCAAAGCTAGCTTTTGATCTTTCAGTTACTTTTACAAAACATAATAATATCACAAGACTTGTTTATATAATTTAAGAGAACTTGATTAAATAGCACAAGACTTTTTATTACAAAAAGTGTTCTAAAATATTTTAATATCTTTATCGAATACACCTCCTTATTTATATTATTTAAAGTTTGATTGAAAATCACAAAAAAAAAGTATTTATAAAAAAAATCTTTTAAATCCTAATCCAACACACTCCTAATTTTAAGATTTTTTATGGAGTTTTCGAACAAAACAAAATGTATACAAAACTGGATTTGAATTCTCCCATGTAACATTTTTATAGGGGTGGGTATAGGGACCCAGTTCCACTGAGCGGCCCTTTATGCCTGTTGACTCAGCAGTTAACATAAAAATTGTATAAATATATCAAGTTTTTTAGTCTGGCCCGTTATGCCTGTAGACCTAGTGGACTTTATCTGTGTAGACTAAGTTTAATTTGTAAGTATTATTAATTTGTTATGAAATTTTGATCTTTAATTTAAGTTGTTATTGTCAATTTGTTGTATTTAAAATGGTATATTTTATTGTGATAAAATTTTAGCTTAAAAAAGTGAAGTGAAATTTTTTTTCTTTTAATTTTATACATTGTTTACTTCTAAAATTATAAAAAATACTTTTTCCAATTAATATTTGAGTTCATGGACCAGTCTGTTTATTTATGAATTTTGCATATCAAATATGGACCTTAAAAAATAGTCCATTTATTTCAAAGATCGGACTTATCCGACTCGTTTAAATTGCGGGTTTCACAGACCAAACCTTAAAAACAGGACAGTGTCTAGCCTGCGAAAGTGAAACACGTTTTGTATGGTATGAAAGTGATTTGTGTTCGTTGGATTAATAATTCTAAAGATCTATGGCTGCCATTTTTTCTTCTTTTATTTTTTTCTTTTTACTTTTTTCCTGTTATACCCTTTTACCTTTTCTCTTCCTTCCCCTCTTTCTCGACTTCTTCTCCTTCCTGTCTTCTCTACCAAAATAGCAGAGTTGGTTGCCATCATAGATTTGGAAGCGAGAGAGATAAGGTGGTGGTGCATGGTGGTATCGTTGTCATGGTGCCATCTGTGGTTCTGGGGTAGGAAAGAAGATGAAAAAGAAAAACAAAAGGAGTAAAGAGAGAAAGAAAAGAGGAAAACTGTCAGAAAATGCTTCCTGCGGTGGTGCGCGGTGATCAGAGGGTAAGGTGGAGAAGAAAAAATAAAAGAAATTAAAATGCCACCGCCAAAAATCGCCTCTGACGGTAGTGCATGGTGGTCTGCGGTGGAGGTCACAGTGTAGATTAAGTCATCTGCGATTAAGTTATCAATCTCATGTGACAAACTCTTGTCAACACTGTAGATTAAGTTATTTGCGATTACAAAATCAAGAACAGTTAATGATGGCTCAAGTTTTGAATGTGGGATACAAGACAAACAATATTACCAACCTCAAATTAATTTTAAAAAACATGTGCGATGAGAATTTAGGAAAGAATGAGGACACACCAATATGCCTCTTTTTTGCAACTGCATTCTGCAATAATTTATGCTGAAAATAAACAAGTTCCCCCTCCAATTCATCTTGTGGAGAAAATTCCAAAAGTCCCATTTTTCTAGCCCTAACCAACTGCTCCATACTTACTGCATCAGGCTTTGAAATATCAACACGAGTTAAGTTCTGATTTTGGCTATTTGAGCAGGCACTACTAGTCTGAAAGGATTCCCGTTTGTGAAGTTATTAGTGTCAGCTGGGTGGGAGGTGCGGTATGACGGTGGCGTGAGAGGTGCGATGCTACAGAGAAGAAGAGTAGGGGAGAAGAAAGAGAGAGCAAGGTTGAAAGAAAAGGGTATTTCCGGAATGCTTCGAAGAAAAAGAAAATCTCAGTCGTCAAATCAAACTTTGGAAAATCAAACGGGATCAAATGGAGTTTAATATTGATGTGCTTTGTCTTCCCATAAAAAAGTAAATTATTTGACATTGCAATTGCAACTTGATTATCTACAAACACCTTGGTTTAATCTGTTTGAACCATTTGCATATCAACAAGAATTTTCCTCGCCCACAAAGCTTGATCGATAGCTGCACTAGCAACAGTGAACTCTGCTTCTGCAGTTGACTGTGCCACAATAACTTGTTTCTTTGAAGTCCAAGAAAACACTCCAAAACCAAATGCAAAACAATAACCTGAAGTGCTTTTCATATTATCCAATGATCCTCCCCAATCACCTGTCAGAGAACCCGTGGAAATTAAATTCTTGATTAAAATAAAATGAGACACCATAATCAAGAGTTCCTTTTATATATCTAAGCACACATTTAGCTGCTTGAAAATGCACTTCACTTGCACAATGTAAGAACCTTAAGAGAACACTTATAACATGCAAAATATCAAATCTTGTTGTTGTAAGATACATGAGACACCAACAAGATTTCTGAAATCAGTCTCATCCACCTTTTCTACGCCATCATCCTTGCATAGCTTCAACTTGTGAAACATTGGAGTACTTACAATTTTACAGTTCTCCATCAAGAACTTCTTCAAAATCTCTTTTGCGTATTTCTTTTGGCTGATAAATTCCTTTTTCATTTTGTTTGACTTCCATTCCGAGAAAGAAAGCCATTTCTCCACAATCTGTCATTTCAAAGACCTTCATCATATCTTGCTTGAACTCCTCAACAAACACAATATTGCTTCTTGTTACCGAAAGGTCGTCCACATACATAGAAAAAACAATTAAAATCTCAGAATTCAAAGCATTTCACATAAAGAGTTGACTCACTGAGACTTTTTCTGAAGCCAATACTCAGCAAGTACTCATCAATTATGTTGCACCAAGCCCTTAGAGCCTGCTTCAAACGATACAAGGCTTTTTTCGGCAAATAAACCTTTTCCTTTTTCCCTTTAATTGCAAAACCATAATGTTGTTCAACATATATCTCCTCCTACAAATAACCATTGAGAAAAGCAGACTTCACTTCTAACTGAACCACCTTCCAACCTTTTTGTGTTGCGAAGGCAAGGACCAATCTAATTGTATCAAGACAAGCCACTGGAGCAAATGTTTCAGAAAAATCAACTCCAAGTACTTGGGCATACCCCTTCACTACAAGTCTAGACTTGTGTTTATTAATGGAACTATCTGCTTGAGTTTGGTTTTAAACACCCATTTAACACTAATAACATTTTTGTGTTGGTGTTTAGAAACCAATTCCCAAGTTTGGTTCTTCTCGATCATATTGAGCTCTTCCTTCATTGCATCTATCCACTTTGGATCCTTCTCTGCTTTGGTAAAATTTTCAGGCTCTAACACAACAACATTACATCTTTCATAAATATCAGAAAGCAATCTAGTTCCTCTAACAGGAGAATCATCAACATTTTCATCTTTCATAAAAGAAAAATCAGAAACTTTCTTCCATTCATCTTTCTCCCAATTCCATTGTTTATCTTCAGCAAAATGAACATCTCTGCTTATTAGAATCTTACTAGTTTGTGGTTGGAAGACTCTAAAACCATTTGAAGTTGTGCTATAGCCAATGAAGATTCTAACCTCTGCCTTTTTTTATCTAACTTGTCTCTTTTCGCCTTAGGCACATAAGTAAAACAAATACAGCCAAAACCTTTGAAGTTTTGAACAAAAGGTTTGTGGCCATACCATGCTTCAAAAGGAGTTTTCCCTTGTACCACCTTTGTAGGAAGCCTGTTTAACAGAAACACGACTGTATTAGCAGCTTCAGCCCATAATTTCTTTGGAATTTCTTTCTCATGCATCATACATCTAGCCATCTCCATTATTATTCTATTCTTCCGCTCGCTCACTCCATTTTGTTTTGGACCGCAAGGGGTAGTAAGTTGGTGCTCAATCCTAGCCTCTTCATAGAAAGAATTAATTGATCTGAGACATATTCTTTCCCATTATCAGACCTTAAAACCTGGATTTTACAATCAGATTGATTTTCAATCCAAGCTTTAAACCTCCAAAAAACTCCTGCAACTTCTTATTTGAATCTCAAGAAATAAATCCAAAACATTCTTGTATAATCATCAATAAAGGCAATGTGATATCGACTTCCCTTTAAAGATAGTTCAGGTTGCGGTCCTCCACGGTCTGTATGAATCAACTGCAGCTTCTGTGATGCTCTCCATTTTGACTATGGAAATGGTTGCCTAGATTGCTTCCTATTCTGGCATGCACTACAACTGCTCACATGATCTTCTATTGATGGCAAGCCTTCCACCATATTCTGTTTTTTCATGTACAACAGTGAAGCATGGTTGAAATTGTTGATCCAAGATGAACTCAAGAGGGGGGGATGAATTGAGTTTTATAAAATAATTCACAATTTAAAATCAAACTCAAAGCAATAATATGGAGATAAGAGATAAAGAGAACACAATCAATTTTAACGTGGAAAACCCAATTGAATAAAAAATCACGATGTCCAAATTGGATAATCAATCCAATGGACAACTCCACTATGATAATTTTATATACAAGAGTTCCTAGTATCCTAGTTTCTTAGTCTACCCTTACACGACAATTATCCCAGCTGGTATCCTTGTTTCCCAATAAAAAGCTCTCGTCTCAATTCACCAAGAATAAAGACAGACTGGTATCCTTGTTTCCCAGCCAGACTGGTATCCTAGTTTCTGAGCCAAAAGTTGCACGTCACAATTCACCAAGAACAGAGACAAAATTGGTATCCTAGTTTCCCAGTTGCGACATCTTCCAAAGTCAAGAAGAAGAATACAATAAAATGGTTACCTTTACGCTTCTATTCCTTAAGCAAATAGGTATCTTTAAATCCTAATGGAGAGTTGAAAAATCAGACTTGATAAACACTTTTATATGATCTCACAACAACTCTCTCAATGATGCAAACATAAACTCTTTACAGCTCTAATATTATTTGGAATGGAATGCATACAGTAAACACAAGAGTATGTTTCTATTTATACTAATTTAAAGATATGATTTTATCCAATGAAATCCTAAAAGATATTCTATCTTATCTTAAAGATATTTTATCTTATATATAATGCAATCTTAAAGATATTTTATTATATTATGCAATGTAATCTTAAAAATATTCTATCCTATTTTTTTGAATGCAATATTAAAAATATTCAATCCTATCTTTGAATGCAATCTTAAAGATAAATATCTTGGCAGTAACTTCAAAATATCAAACAATTATCATCAGTGCAATAAATCTAATAATATGGCATTCATTGTTTGTTATCATCAAAACTTTATAAATCTTTTTATGCATAAAGGGTTCAACAAATATCCAACAATTTTCCCCTTTTTGATGATGACAAATAATTAATGCCATGTACTAATTGAATGAACAAATATACTATGAATGCACTATGAATGAATGATATTCAACTTTATCTACTAATGATTTTCAACTATTCCCTAACCTTGCTAAGCTATGACTAGAATCAATAACTCGCAACAATCTACCATAACGTGGCATTCTGACCTCTTTCCCCCTTTTGGCATCATCGAAAAGATTAAAACAAACAATCATGATATAGAGAATGGTTATGAACCTTAGCAGAAATAGGGATACATGGGTAGAACAACATGAATAGAGTTAACAATGAAGAACAAGAAAGTGATAAAGATGAAAGGCTGCAAAGAAATTAACATTCTAAAGCACATGCCTTAACATTGCAATAAATTGTTTTTTCGCTCATATTTAGGATCACTCTTTGTTCTTATTCTCCAGACTTTCCATAAGCTTGTTCATGACTACTATCCACTCTTAGTGTAGAAATATTTCATAAGCCACTAAATCAATAGGTTTTATAAGCTTGTAACGTACTAGGTGGATAAGAAACAAACAAAGAATAAGGTGAGACAGGAAACAAATAAGTATAGTATTGATATGCATAGTTTCCTACTTTCCTCTCCACTTAATACTTTCAACATGTTTTTTTTTAAATCAAGATGACTGCTTCAACTTCCTTTTTCTTTTTCTTTTTTAAATCAAGATAAATGCTTCAACTTCCTTTTTTTTTAAATCAAGATGAATGCTTCAACTTCCTTTTTCTTTTCTCTTTTTTTTGAATCAAGATGATTTTTCTTTTCTTTTTCTTTCCACTGTCATTCCTCCTTTGTCTTTTTCTTTTTCAACCAGACATCTCATGATACTTGCTTTAGAAGATGATTTTTCTTCTCTTTTTCTTTCCACTGTCATTCCCCCTTTTTCTTTTTCTTTTTCAACCAGACATCTCATAACACTTGCTTTAGAAACTATGTATACCCACACCTAAAAGGGATATTTTTTAATCAAAACACAAAGGGTTGCATATTGTAATTTATCAATAAAAATCAAAGTTAAGGCTCAAATGGGGTGACTAGGGATATAAAATACTGAAAGGGTTAGCTTGAAAGGCTCAAACGACCAAAGATGGCCCATATCATTTTTAGTAGACTTATGAAACATCTCAAACAATGAGCCTTAAGCTTCAATCATACAAGTTCTAAATTGTGTCCCTCACAGAGAAAACACACATGCACATTATTTCTCACAACATAGCAAATTCACTACAATATCAAGGCATGCACTTCAGAATTAATAGCACAAGAAGGTATATGAAGTGAACGATGTAATAGAGATAAGTGAATATGGAAGTGAGAGATACAAAATAGTTCAACAAATATCATGAATGTCCATCCTTTTCTAAACTAGTCAATCATTGGGGAAAAGAAATTTTAACATATTAGTTGTGATTTATCAAACCTAGCTCCAGTCTTAATTTTTCAAATCTCTCACGGCTTAGGGGTTTAGTGAAAATATCAGCAACCTGATGTTCAGTATCACAGAACTTAAGTTCGATTAAACTAGTTTCTGCACAATCTCTAAAAAAATGATGTCTGATATGAATATGCTTGGTCCTAGAATGAAACACAGGATCTTTAGAAATGCAAATGGCACTAGTATTATCACAGAAAATAGGCATACAACTTATACTAATACCAAAGTCAGAAAGTTGTTGTCTGATCCACAATAGTTGTGTGCAACACAGAGCCGCTGCTACATACTCTGCTTCAGTTGTGGATAAAGCCACTGAATTATGCTTTTTAGATCCCCATGACACTAAATATGAACTGAGAAATTGCGCCATCCCAGAAGTGCTTTTCCTACCAACTAAGTCACCTGCAAAGTCAGCATCACTAAAAGCAAACAAATCAAAGTTAGCTCCTCTCGGATACCATAAGCTCAAATCACTTGTCCCTTTTAAATATCTTAGGATCTTTTTTTATAGCTTTTAGGTGGGATTGTTTTGGATTACTCTGAAATCTAGCACATAATCCTACACTGAAAACTATATCAGGCTTACTTGCAGTCAATTACAGTAAAGAGCCTATCATACCTCTATACATAGTACAATCTACACTCTTACCATCCTTGTCTTCGTGAATTCTGACACCTGTAGCCATAGGAGTGTAATGTGTCCTTGAAGACTCCAATCCATATTTTTTGAGAAGTTCGCTGAGATACTTCTGCTGATGAACCCAAGTTCTTGTTTCACTTTGAACTATCTGCAGTCCTAAGAAAAAATTCAGCTCACCCATTAAACTCATCTTAAATTCACTACTCATTAGCCCTGCAAATTCCTCAACCAAGTCATTGTTAGAAGCACCAAAAATAATATCATCAACATATACCTGTACAACTAACAAATCACTACCTTTGAATTTCAAAAAGAGAGTTTTATCAGTTTTACCTCTCTTAAACCCATTAGCTAAAAGGAATTTAGAAAGCCTTTTATACCATGCTCTTGGAGCTTGCTTCAATCCATACAAAGCTTTGTCCAGCTTGTAGACATAATCTCCAACGGTCGGATCCTCAAATCCAGGTGGTTGCTCAACATATACTTCCTCTTGTAGTAAACCATTCAAAAATGCAGTCTTCACATCCATATGATATAACTTGAAGCCCACGTAGGATGCAAAAGCAATGAGAATTCTGATGGCCTCCGTTCTTGCCACTGGTGCGAAGGTCTCTCCATAATCAATGCCTTCCTGTTGATTATATCCTTTAGCCACCAGTCTCGCCTTGTTCCTTATGATAGAGCCATGCTCATCTAACTTATTCCTAAATACCCACTTCAATCCAATTACAGTTTTATCCTTGGGTCTTGGTTCAAGATGCTAGACTTTATTCCTTTCAAACTGATGAAGCTCATCCTGCATAGCTAACACCCAATCTAAATCGCTCAAAGCAGAAATATGATCAGTAGGTTCAGTAAGGGAGATATAAGTGTAAAAGCACAAAAATTCCTAATTTGAGATCTAGTTTGTACTCCCTTTCTTATATCACTAATAATCATGTCTACTGGGTGTGAGCTCTAGTGTTTCCACTTTCTGAATTGAAATTCCTCACTTTGATTCATTACAAGCTCATCATTGTTTTTTCATCTACTCCTTCTTGATTAATAATAAGCTTAGGTGGTTCCTCCTCTCTAGTGTTTGCATCTCCAAATTCTTTATGATAAGTTGCTCCAATCCCTGAATCATCTTCTTGATTTGTGTTGTGATTTAATCATGTAGGTGATCTTATCAAACCTATATTAAAATCATCAGAATTCTGCACAACTTTATCAAGCACATCAGACTCATCAAATATGACATGAATACTTTCCTCAACACACATAGTTCTTTTATGATATACTCTATAAGCCTTACTCTTTGAGGAGTATCCTAGGAACACACCCTCATCACTACTTGCATCAAATTTACCTAAATTATCCTTACCATTATTGTGCACAAAACACTTACAACCGAAGGTTCTTAAGTGCATTAGTGAGGGCTTTCTTCCTTTGAGTAGCTCATAAGGTGTCCTTTTCAACAAGGGTCTGATCATTGCTCTATTTATGATATAACAGGCAATGTTGAGAGCTTCAGCCCAGAAATTTCTTGGAAGACCACTTGCAACCAACATGGTTCTTGTCATCTCCTCTAGTGTTCTATTTTTTCCTTTCTACCACTCTATTATGTTTTGGAGTCCTAGGAGCTTAAAAGTTGTGGTTAATACCACGCTTCATGCAGAAATCAATAAATTTTTGGTTAGCAAATTCTCCTCCATTATCAAACCTGATAGAAGCAAGTTGATGTTCAAATAAATTTTGATTTTTCGTGACAAAAGCTTTAAATTCATCATAAGTCTCATCTTTTGTTGCAAGAAAAATAGTCCATGTAAATCTAGAGAATCATCAACAATCACAAAAACATATCTCTTACCAGACCTACTCATGACAGTCATTGGTCCACACAAATCCATATGAATGAGTTCAAAAGGTTTAGTAGTGCTTACTATGTTCTTGGATTTAAAGGAGGATCTTACCTGCTTACCTCTTGCACATGCATCGCATACCTTATCATTTTGAACTTTTATTGATGGAAGACCATCAACCAGTTCATATGAGTTCATCTTCTTGATGGTATTCAAGCTAGCATGTCCTAACCTCTTATGCCACAATAATGGGTCATTATCTAAAACACTCAAACAGGTGAGAGAAACATTTGGCAAACAATTCAAATTAACCTGATAAGTGTTTCTAATTCTTTTACCCTCTAGAATTACCTCATTTGAATCCATTCTAGTTACTAAGCATTTATCAGAAGTAAACTCAACTTTGTTACCTTTATCACGAAATTGAGAATGCTTAATAAATCATGCTTAAGACCCTTAACATAAAACACATTATCTATGGAGTGTGATGGTGACATACCAACTTTACCTACGCTCATAATTTTTCCTTTGTTATTGTCACCAAAGGTCACACTTCCACCTTCAAAAGGTTTGAGTGAGAGAAATTTTGATTTGTCTCCTGTCATGTGCTTGGAACAACCGTTGTCAAGGTACCACAAATTGTTCCCCCTCACTCCAACCTCCAGTCACAAATCAATTATTAGTTTTGGGAACCCAATCTAGCTTGGGTTCCTTTTTTTTCAACAAAGTTAGAAAACTCATCTTTTCTAATCCAAACTTGTTTTACTTTGCATGCAGAAATAGAGTTATTCTTAACATATGTGACATTCTTTTCAATAGTTTTTATCCTACTCTTGCATTCAAATTTAAGATGTCCTACCTTGCCACAATGATAACACACTCTTTTCTCATACAAGTCCACATGCTTAGTTTTTGTTTTCCAGGTAGATTTCTTATTACCTTTAAAGCTTAATCCATGCCTAGATGTGTTATAATTCTTATTCAACCAGTCAATATCATTGGGTCTATCTACCTTGGGAGTCATAAGGGCAGACTCTAGCTTATTTTGGAGGTCCTTATTCTCTTTAGTCAACTTTTCTACCTCACCCTCCAACTTTTCAATTTTTTCTTCCAATAGAGCATCACAAATTTTCACACATTCCTCTTTCTTATGTTCTTTCAATTTAACAACCAAAGAAGCATTTTCGTTTTCAAGTTCATAAGCGATATCCTTAAGGCTAGTGATTTCCTCCTCTAGGCTCTCGTTTGTTTTTCTCAATTCTTTATTAGCCTTAGAGAATTTCTTAAGCTCATTCTTTAAGTCACCAAAGTCATCAATCAACTCATCATAATTTTTACGTATTTTTAAATAGTCATCTATTACAAAGTCTAACATTTTCAATAGATGCTTCTTTGTTAACAAATGCATGGAAGATCTCAGTTCAAGAAAATTTACCTCAGTGTCTTCACCTTCTGAGTCAGTTCTAGCCATAAGACAAATATTGGTCTCCACTTCACTATCTTTAGAGCCTTCTTCCTTTGAATCAGAATCACTCCAAGCAGTCATCATTGCTTTCTTGAACTCCTTCTTTTCATACTTCTTTTGCTCTTTAGCCTTCTTCTCCTTTCTACTTTCTTGCTCTACTTTAGGACAATCCTTAATCATATGACCTGTTTTGCCACACCTAAAGCAACTATAATCAGTTCTTGAAGAAGAGAAAGTTTTGGATTTTACCTGTTTATTGCTTGAGCTTCCATTATACTTTTGGTTCAATGCCTTTATCCTTCAATCTTACATCTTCCTTGTTGTGGCACTCTAGTTGCATCTTATATGTCATTAGAGATCCTGCCAACTGCTCAAGGTTGAAAGTCTTAAAGTCTTTGGTTTCTTGCAAAGCAGTGACCTTTGATATCCAGTCCTCTCTAGGGAGACTCCTTAGAATTTTCCTTACTTGCTCCTCAACCTGTATGTCCCTGCCTAAAGCATTTAACTCATTTACTATGTTAGTAAAACGAGTTATCATATCCCTAATAGACTCTTTAGGCTTCATAGAGAACAATTCATATTGATTCATAAGAAGATCAATTTTAGACTGTTTTACCTCGTTTGTACCCTCATGTGTTACCTCTAGAAGATTTCACATTTGCTTGGTAGTTTTGCAACCCATCACACGATTGTATTCTTGTGTCCCTAGTCCACAATGAAGAATTCTCTTGGCTTGAGCATTGTATTCCAACTTCTTCCAATCTTCATCAGTATATTCGTCCTCAAGTTTTGACACTCTTTCTCTCTTTTCATTCATCTTTGTGATTTGAAAGTCTCCTTTTTCAATTACCTTCCAAACTTGATAGTGCTATGCTTGAATGAAAATCTCCATTATGTTCTTCCAGTAATTGTAGTACTTTCCCTCGAATAGTGGAGGCCTTTGGGTAGAGTAGCCTTCTCTTATTGTCTCAATTGGGTTCATCTTAAGATCTACTCTTCAAGAGTTACCTGCAAAAAAAAGAGAACACAGCTTTGGTACCAATTGTTGGTCCCATATGAACTCAAGAGGAGGGTTGAATTGAGTTTTATAAAATAATTTACAATTTAAAATCAAACTCAAAGCAATAATATGGAGATAAGAGATAAAGAGAACACAATCAATTTTAACGTGGAAAACCCAATTGGGTAAAAAACCACGACGTCCAAATTGGACAATCAATCCAATGGACAACTCCACTATGATAATTTTGTGTACAAGAGTTCCTAGTATCCTAGTTTCCTAGTCTACCCTTACACAACAATTATCCCAGCTGGTATCCTTGTTTCCCAGCAAAAAGCTCTTGTCTCAATTCACCAAGAATAGAGACAGACTGGTATCTTTGTTTCCCAGCCAGACTGGTATCCAAGTTTTCGAGCCAAAAGTCGCACGTCACAATTCACCAAGAACAAAGACAGAACTGGTATCCTGGTTTCCAAGTTGCGACCTCTTCCAAAGTCAAGAAGAAGAATACAATAAAATAGTTATATTTACGCTTCTATTCCTTAAGCAAATAGGTACCTTTAAATCCTAATGGAGAGTTGAAGAATCAGACTTGCCAAACACTTTTATATGATCTCACAATAACTCTCTCAATGATGCAAATATAAACTCTCTACAGCTCTAATATTATTTGGAATGGAATGCATACTGTAAGCATAAGAGTATGTTTATATACTGATTTAAATATATGATTTTATCCAATGAAATCCTAAAAGATATTCTATCTTATCTTAAAGATATTTTATCTTATATGCAATGCAATCTTAAAGATATTTTATTATATTATGCAATGTAATCTTAAAAATATTCTATCATGTTTTTTTGAATGCAATATTAAAAATATTCTATCCTATCTTTGAATGCAATCTTAAAGATAAATATCTTGGCAAGATCAATCTTCTAATCTCTTTACATAAAATCTAAAAAATAAATAGAAACAAATCTTAATTCCATATCATCTTGAATGATATCAATCTTCAGGATTCTTCAAATAATCTTATCAATTATGTTGATCTTCATAAATCCAAAATATCAGTAACTTCAAAATATCAAACAATTATCATCAGTGCAATAAATCTAATAACGTGGCATTCATTGTTTGTTATCATCAAAACTTTATAAATCTTTTTATGCATAAAGGGTTCAACAAATATCCAGCAGAAATGACCCAATCTCTTGTGCCAAAGCTTAGTGACATTAATTGTACTTGAAATAGCCGCACCTCTTCCATAAGATCCAAAGAGAAGCTTGTCCCTTCATTTTGACCTTAAACAAATCTTGTCCTTTTGCATCTTGAATTAAACACATTTTGTCTTCAAACAATATTTTGTATCCCTTTTCAAGTAGTTGGCCAACACTCAACAAAATTTGATTAATTTCAGGTACATAAAGCACATCAGTAATGATTTTAGTACCTGAGCAACTTTCAATTGCAATAGTACTTTTTCCTTTAATAGTTATGCACTCTCCATTGCCTATTCTAACTTTTGAAGTAATTGTTCTGTCTACCTCCTTGAACAACTCCTCATCATAGGTCATATGATTTGTACATCCATTTTCAATCAACCAACTTTCACCATTATTGTTGATGGCAAAACAGGTTGCAGCAAATAATTGCTCCTTCTCCTCCCCATGTTGTTGACTAGCCACTTGAGCTTCAGTTTGAGGTTATCTTTCATTCTTGCAATTTTTTTCTTCAATATGTCCATGTTGTTTGCATTTATTACAACATATATCATGCCTTCTCCAACATCTGAAATGAAAATGATTCCTTTTTCCACAGTGTTGGCATGGACGATAATCCACCTTCTCATCTCCAACTTTACTCCCTTTATTAAAACTCTCTCCCTTTTCAAAGTTCCAATTATTTTTATTCATTGCTTTTTTGACCCTAATTGAGTTTCAGTTTGGCTTGTAAAGCTCCTTCAATTGTGCCTTCGTCCATCATCAATCTCCTTTGCTCTTGGGCTTGCAAAGCATACACCAATTCTGCCAAAGTATTTTTTGATAGATCTTTGGAATTTTCCGCAAAGGAAATGGTGGATTCAAACCTCTTAGGAACAGTCACAAGGATTTTTTGAAATATCTTTGTATCAAGAAACTCAGTTCCAAGCAATCTGACTTTGTTAACAATGCTTAGAAGTCTTCCAGAATACTCCTTGATTGTTTATGACTCCTTCATCCGCTGCATCTCAAACTTTCAGAATCAAATTCAGCACTTGCATCGATTTAATTTTCTCATCTCCTTCATACTCTTGTTTGAGAAAATCCTAGATGGCCTTTGCTGACTTTAGAGTCACAATTTTGGTAAAGATTGCTTGAGAAACAACAGAAAATAGATAGGATTTTACCTTCGATTTTTGCTGCTTTCTTTCCTTATGAATCCTGATTTGTGCCATCGTTGGATTGTCTGGTAATGGTGCAATTTTGTAATCAATCTTCAACAGCCTCCCAAAGATTACCAGCATCAAGATAAGCCTGTTGGATATTTGTTGAACCCTTTATGCATAAATTTTTTTTATAAAGTTTTGATGATAACAAATAATGAATGTCATATTATTAGATTAATTGCACTGATAATAATTATTTGATATATTGAAGTTACTGATATTTTGGATTTGATATTTTGAAGTTATTGATATTTTGGATTTATGAAGATCAGCATAATTGATGAGATTATTTGAAGAATCTTGAAGATTGATATCATTCAAGATGACATGGAATTAAGAAGATTTGTTTCTATTTATTTTTTAGATTTTATGTAAGGAGATGAGAAGATTGATCTTGCCAAGATATTTATCTTTAAGATTGCATTCAAAGATAAGATAT
>PYAF01005081.1:502842-547018 GCA_007407185.1 Glycine tomentella | reverse complement strand
TTTTATTTTTATTCTATTTTTTTTAGCATATTGTTCATGTTAAATTCATTAATTTTGCTCTGCACTTTTCTTCATATTGTCTTTATCTTTATTTTTTCTTCGTCAAACACTTGGCGTGTACCTTTTTCTTATGTTTTAACAAGAAGCCTTTTCAAGGACGATCCGTAAAAACAATGAACCCCGTATTGGTTCATATCAGCTATACAAGCCACTAGTTGACAACGTAAGACACATCAAGCTAGTTTATGTCAAAGCTACTACAGACAAGAGGTCATTTAGTCATATTCGATAATTAAGAAACTAGGAAAGGCTAAAGAAGATTTGTTGAAGACTAACATGCAGATGACTACTTTCACAAGGGCTCCCACAATGATTATGGGCATTTTAGTAGTTGAAATTAGAAAGGCCCCCAAAACAAGTATTGCATCCTTCTTTGTGGTTAATACAATCCCTTAGGCGATTTAATCTAGAGATTCTTCCCAAGGTAAAAAGAGAACCTTCAGAAGGCGATGGAGATTATTCCTAGCCTTGCGATATCTCGACATCGTTATCTTAGTGCAATCATATATGGCAGATGTTTTGATATGCTAGAGTAGGTTCTTTGTTGTGAAAAAGAGAAATAAGATGAGGGATCGATGTGTGTGTTGTGATGAGAAATTGTAATTTTTTTTTGGAGAGAAAAGAGAACCTTGGAGAAGACAAACAAACAACTGAGTGGATATTTTCATGACATAATCATCAGTTATAAATACAAACAGATGTAAATAGGGCTTTCTAAATCAGTTTAATGTATAACAAATGCAACAGTGTTTACAAAATTACAAAGATATCACCTTTTTCTTCATCAGATGTTTAACTGATGTAAAAATGTGTTTTTATAGTAGTGTCTCTCCAAACACAATTCCATTTTTTTTAAAAAGCTCATTCATTTAATCTATTTAAAAAAAAAAAACTACTTTTTGTCTTTTAAAAAACTTAAATGGTTAATATTTGTAGATTTTTTTTTATAAAACATAAGTTTGCTTTAATTCATCTTCTAAAGAGGGAAAAAAATAAGCTCATATGACACCAGAATAGTGGGAAAAAAAATCTGAGATTCAGGGAAATTTCGACAATTTCACATGCAAATATGCTCAGATTGGACAAAAGTATAGGAGAAATGGAGAAAATTTTGTAAGTTAATGATATTTCGGTAATTCTACCAACAAACCAATTCGGATGGGATCAAGAATCATTCTAGAGATCCAAATAAGGGAATAAAGTAGGTAGTGGTTAATGACGAAAACCCGCCCCACTTATTATGTCTGTGTAGTGATGGTTGGTTCTGCCTATATAAAACGGACTCAGTTTAGAAAGAGGAGACAAGCATAGATGGAAACAATTACACTAATGCGCTTTCTTTACTATTTGTCGATGGCAATATTGTGTTGGTGCTGTGCCAACATAGTGCACGCTATTGAATTACCAAAGTACACAGTGATAGTGTCTGAATCAGATTTTCAGCTCAGACTCTACAATGAATCCTCGTGGATCTCGGCCCGTGTTTCAGGAACCTCCTTCGGGCAGTCCTATATGATTGGATTTTCCAGGTTTTGTTTTATTTTTCATTTCCTTTGATCACTTGATGAGAAATTGAGATCAGTGGACAAATGTTATAAGGATACAATATCAGTTACATCTCATTTCTCAAACACCATTGCGTAATCTAGTCTGCTTCTTACAATTTTTTTTATTTGTTCTTGTGTCAATATATATGACTTATAAGTTATAACAAGATTTTTTATAAATTTCGGGGTATGAACAGGAAGAGTAAGGTGGCTTCTCTACTGAAACCAAAAACAAAAATACGAAAATTTAAAAATAAAATTACAAAATAGACCCTGAACTTACAAATGAAGGCATATATATGTCAACACATGAGTAGATGAGAAAAAAAAAAATGCTCTATCTCTCTTTTCTTTCTATCCTTCTTTTAGTATTAAACACTGTCAGCATCCACTAAAAATTCCCCTAACAAAAAACATTCAAATTTAACAATACAATGATAGTGGACCTACGTACACTTTATCTCTACCTTGTTAGAAATGTAGTATATATAAAAACACGTACATGTCTTAATTTAAGCCTAATTAATTAAGGGATAATTTCTTCAGGATATTCTTCACTTTTCCTCCTCGATACTCGTATATGAAATGGTAAGTAAATATATTAATTTGTAGTATTGTGTCGTCTTTGTGTCTAACTTTTCTACCACGTACTACCTAATTAATTTTCTTAATACCTTTGTTGGAAACCCTACATTAATTAATGATGATGTCAAAATAATGTGTATAACTAGGGTTGAGTCATTAGGTCCAAATACATATTCTAAGGTTGCATATAGTAATCTTCACATGGTTTAATTTTTATACAACCCTTTTGTTTCTTGCACCAGGTTGTATCAATACATTCACGGTGCCAATTCAGACTCTTCAAAAATCGCATTCACTGCTCCAGTCCTAACAAGTGTCCCCTCAACACCACCCGGGGATGGCTACATCGTAAGAATGTTCATATCAACTCACTTTCAAGGGAAGCCTCCGCAACCCAATCCTGAGCTGAAGCTGCGCATAGAGAAGTGGAAAACTCAGTGCATTGCCGTTAGGAATTTCAGTGGGTATGCTAAGGATGATAACATCAACAAAGAAATTGAAGCTCTTGTAACAACCCTAAACAAGCACTCAGCAACAATACAAGACACGAGCTTCTATATTATTGCTAAGTACAACGCTTCATCTCATAATAATACCACTGATCGCTTAAATGAAGTGTGGATTAAAGTGACAGGACTCTGGAGTACTGATTGCTAACGGTTGTTTCCATCGGTTAAGTGTAGTCTCTTGTTTCAGTGTCATTGTGGCTGGAGTGGCTTGTTTCAGTGGTGTTATGGGTGAAATGTGTTGGGGTTTTTTTTTTTTTTTTTTTTTTTATATGATAAAATGTGTTGTTTTCATTGTGAGTTCAATGTAAATAATGCTAGCTCCCGGCCCGCTTGGAATATGCATGTATGATTTGAATAAGCATTGCTATTAAAAGTAAATAAATATATAACTTGTAAATATTTGATGTTTACTTTATTTAAATCTTCATGATGGATGGTTTAAGATTTTTTTAGCTTGCATTCTAATATAGTAGACGCAAAGTGATGAGATCTAAACTCAAGATCAATCCAACTTCAAGCTTCGGTGTGATATCTGATACGGTGGTGTGCAGGGATGGATTCAGGAAATCTTTAAAAGGGAGCTAGAATTTTTTTTACACTTTAATTGTTTAAATATCCAACTTCTAATAAATAAATATTTAATAAAAAATATTAACAAAAAAATATTTAATAAATAATATTTTTTTTATAATTATTGATTAGTTTTACACAAAATTTAAATTGTTTTTATAATTCAAATGATGCAAGAAAACATACATGTAGTAACTTGTATGAATTTTTTTCATGTTTTAGAAGACTTTGTGGTCTCACAAGCACAATAACAACTAAGCAAGACTCACAGTAATAATCTCACAATAAAAAAACAAATTCATTAATTGAAAGTCATCAAGTTTTATAACAATTATATATAATATATAAATATATTTACAATATATTGTTAATAATTAGATATATAGATAAAAAAAAACGAGACTTATTATAATACACAAAACATAATTAGTATATGTAATAACATAGAAAGACATAAAGATATCATATCTGTTAGTATGTCTCATTAAGTTAGATTATAATTAATGGTAACATCTATTATTAAAAAGATTAATATATAATCAATCACACATATTATCATATTATTAATCATATATTATTTTACTTATTTTTTGAAAATCCAAAAGAAATTTTATTTTAAAAAAAAACAAACAAACAAACTCAAGATGTGGCCTAACTAAGCTGCGGAATTACAAAACATGCCAAAACTGAATAAACAAATACACAACATAGCCACTTACACTACCTGTGTCTATGTAAAGTATAGAAAGTTAGATACACCGTAATAAACGATGAGTGGTGCTTCATACACCATTTAAAAATTCTACTACACCATTAATTTTTCAAAAACCTGAAAATATTCCTCCTGCTTTGGACATTTATTTTAGTTGAGCTGAGCACCATTTTTGCTTCTTTTTTGTTGTTGTTGTTGATTTTTGGTTCGCCTCAATTGTATTTGAGAAGCATTGGTGATTTTTGATGCCATTTCAGTTCATTTCGTCGGAGTTGTGGGTGGTTGTCGGAGCGGCGAAGTAGTCGTCGAAGTGTGCAAAGGTGGGTGGTGTCTGCTATCGTACGGATTTGGTAATCTGTATGGATGCTACGGATTAGGTAATCCCTATGATTCTTACGAATTGGCCAATCCATATGACTCATATGAATTGGCCAATCCATATGATTCATATGGATTACTTAATCCGTATGACTTATATGGATTGGCCAATCTGTATGACTTATATGGATTGGCCAATCCATAAGAGTCATACAGATTAGGTAATCCATATGCCTTATATCAGTACTTTTTTATAAAAAAAATCAAAAAATATATATTTAAATGAGATTGATTTGAAGTTGACAAATAATTTTGTTGAGAAAATACAATACAATAAGTTAATTTTTCGATTCTTTTTTTTTAACATGGTGTTCTTGAGACTTTCATGATATGTTAAAATATTATTATTATTTATTTAACACTTGATTGAATTTAATTGTGTTTGTAATAGGTTTTTTTAAGAGATAATTGTCTGTTGCCATCTACGGCGTGCTTGTGGGCTACTCATTGTTCAAATGAAGCTCAATAGTGGCCCAATCATTACATGGGTCGAATGCAAATGTATACTAAATCAATGAAATTCCGCACTGAACATGTTGACTTAAATGATGTGTGGAATTATAAGGACTATATTGTGGTGCGTCTAGTTGGTGTGGGATCTCAATGCACTCATAAACACTAATATCATTTTAGAATTTGGGCTTTGTGCTTTGGGATACACACTAATACAAAACCATTTTTAAAAAATTACACCTCATATGGATTGACCAATCCATATGAGGTTTACGGATTCGGTAATCCATACACTCCATATGGATTGGCAAATCCATATGAGGTTTACGGATTCGATAATCCATACACTTCATACGGATTGCCCAATCCATATGAGGTTTACGGATCAGGTAATTCCGACACCCCATACGGATTGGCCAATCCATATGAGGATCACGGATTACCTAATCCGTAAAACCTATACGAATTGACCAATTCATATGGAGTGTATGGATAACCGAATCCGTACAGTGACCGCTTCTCCCTTTCACGAACCAAAAACACCAGCACTTACCTCAGCAGCACCACCACCAACCAATGCCACCACGAACCACCACGATTAGCTGAACAAGGAGATGATGAATGTAACGCAAAAACCAAGCAATCACCAAGCACAACACGCACGAAGCAATGGAGGAGAAGAGAAGAGAAATTGAGAAGTTTGGCTAATTAAATAGACAAGGGAAAAATGGAAAATCCACTATTACACTAATGGTGTAGTAGAATTTTGAATGGTGTATGAAGCGCCACGCACAAACAATTCAATCCACGCAAGTCCAATCTATCTATTTTTCTTTTTTTAAATATAATTTATCTATTATTTTACTTGAAAGAAGTTTGGGTGAGGGGGGGTGACGGCAAAAGTAGGAATGAATTCCTGTCTCAATTGTCTTTGAAGTGAGTTAGTTATTTTTGTAGTGAGTGAGAGAATAAAAACTAGTTGATTCGTAGGACCGAAGAAGCCTTTTTATAAGCCTTTTGAACCTTGTTTGCTTGTGCTTTTTGGGGTTTGCTTCCTACACCCAAAAGAGTTCTAATACACTCAGCAATTTTATTTTATTTCAATAGTACCCTTATTGCTTTTCTCTTATTGTTTTTCTCTTTGTTCAAAACATACACCCAGCTTGGCCCTTTTCCATTGGGTGCTTCTTGCTTCTTCTTCCGGCGGCGTGGGTCTCGTTTGAAGCAGATTTGGCAGTGTTGTTTTGGTGGTGGAGGTGGTGGTTTACAGTTGGGGTCGTTTGGTTCGTCGGAGAGCGTCATCGGAGGTAGTTTCTGAACTATGGTCACTGTAGCAACACGTATGGTCATACAGATTAACAATCTGTATGCGCCATAGGATTAGCAATCTGTATGAGCAAGCCATACGGATTGCCAATCCGTATGTTTGTTTTAGGGTTTTTTTAATATTTTTTGAATTTCATTTTTTTAGGATATTTTTAATTAATGTATTTAGGGTTTAGGGTGACACCTGTCTTTGTTGTTATTGAATTAGTATTTGTCCATTTTAAGTGATGTATTGAATTTGAGTTAAAATAACAGTGTCATTTTTTGAATTTGTTTGTTAAGATGGACAACAGTTATTGGATGTATGATAGTATTATATCTGAAGAAATTAATATGATCGAAGACAACGAAGGCGAACCATTTGCGTTTGAAAATAACAGTGTCTAAAGAAATTAACAGTGCCACTCCTTGAGCATTGTCTTCGTGCCGATGCTGTAGGCCTACTGCATGCAAGGGCTTCTTCTTCGTTACTCCCGGGCTCTCTATTGACTTCTCTGGCCAAAGCCCGCCATAATCCTAATGTTTTAACCATAACTTGAGATTTTGAGAAAATGTTACATAACAAGTTCAAAGGATATCCATATGGATCAAAATCAATAAGGGTACCATAACATATGACATTATGCTTTCAAATTACAATTCAATTGAACTTCACTTCATTCATAAACTTTGAAATTACTCTTTAAGCTCATGAACCAATCATTTCATTCATAAACTTTGAAATTAATATTTAACTTCATGAACTAATTACTTATTGTCACCCTAAATACTTAACAATTCATGAAACAAATAAAAAATACCTCACTGGCAAAAGAATCTGACTTCACTTTATTCATCCAGTTTTAAAAATTAAAACAAATTTTTTAAAAAAATTTAAAAACTAAAAATACTCATACGGATTGGCAATGTGTAAGGGCCATACGGATTGGCAATCCGTGTGAGATTTATGGATTGGCAATCCGTATGGGGTTTACGGATTGTCAATCCGTACCCATGAAAGCCCACTCATTTATCAAATCAACGTAAATGACAATCCTACAAAAATGAAGGCAACAACTTACGGATTGGACAATGGCGGAACTCTTCAGGCGTCAACCAACCACGAATGCGCAACTTTTGTATTGCTTAATGGAAATCAATGGCAGACGGCGCAGAGAAGACGAATGGCACGGCGGAACCAGAGAGAAGGAAGAAGAAAGCACGTTTGTTGGGTGTATGGAAAAAAAAACACACACACACACACCGTCCCTAATTAATCATTTTTAGCATGGGCATTTTCGGTATTACACTATTGAGCGTTGGGTGTATAAGCAAATGTGCTGGTTTAGGAAGCAGAACCCGTGCTTTTTGAGTCTTCCTTCATAATGGACCGGCCCATGACCTTGACGTATATCATAAGACAAAAGAATTATAAACAATCATTCAGACAAAAATAAGATAATTCAATTATTTGAATAATTGTTTTTAAAAGATATTCTTTATAAAAGAAAGACAAAAAAATAGTAACTGCACCTCCTTCCTACTAACTAATTGTCACCCTTTACTTTCAACCGCCTCCCAAGACCCTTATATTTAAAGTCATCATCTTCGTAGACACTTTTCAAGAGCCCCCACCACACCATTGTCATTCTGTGCACTTTTCAGCTTACTATACCGCTGCTCCATCTCTGTCAATCTAATAAAGGAGGGGAAGTTGACTATTGGACTATATATCTTGCAAGCCAGTACAATGTGTAGCTTTAGTTTCTTCTATTTCAGATCATGACCAAACAAATTTGTAGAGTCAAATTCATCGCTTAAGTTCATAAAGTATGTTGGACTCGCTCCCATAATCCATTTTTTCTTCGAAGAGTTCCCTTCAACTATTCGTGCATGTATGGAAAAAAATTCAATTTTTGTTAAGTTGAAGGGAAATATCGAATATATATATATATATATATATATATATATTGTTATGGATAAAAGATAAGAACATATTATCTTTTAATCAATCAGTTCAAATGTTCAAAATCTCCTTTGATATGTTATCATAACCGCCTGAAGATAACCAACAGAAGATAGAAGATATGATCGTTATTTTCCAGTTATCAATATCTCCGCATATCAAGGAAGAAGATATTGGGCTTAACCATCTGTTATCAAAGTCCAGGTTAGAACCCTATAAATACAACACGTTCCATGGTGAAAGGTCTCATACACAATTCTGACTCTCTTTCGATTCACACAGCACACACTGCACCCCAATTGCTTCGTGTACTGCTGTTGTGATCACCTTCATTAAGTTGCTTCAATCCATAAGCTTCTTAAGAGAGAGAGCCTGATCGTATAGAAAACATTCCAACACCACTTGTTGGACATTTCTGTTCTCTCTGAGCAGAATAGTGGCGCCGTCTGTGGGGACGATAAATTTCGAATCCCACCATCTCTCAATGGCTAATACCAGAAGACACCAAAATGCCAGACGTGAAGAACCACCCAGGAATTCGAATCTGAAGAATGTGGTGGTAGAAGACGCATTGTCCCACACAGCTTCATCTCGTGCGGGACCTGCAACACATGAGCCGGCCAACACACCACCGGCCGCTCGAGAAAACTCTGAAGCTTCTCAGCGCTTCATTCAGAATGCTCTCCAGTCGTTGTTGGCTCGAATGGAGAATCTGGAGAAGCGTTATGAACTCCAACGCCAGGAAGAGAAGAGGAACGTCGGCACAATGCCGACAGAAGGCGAGAAGAGGAACCTCGGCAAAATGCCGACCACACGGAAGACCACGCAGAAATCGACCAGCCTCATGCAGCGACGAGGAGGCAAAGATTATCGACGTCGGCCCGCACAACGGGAACCAACCAGAGAGACCCTGCCGACCATTCCGAGCAGGGAAGAACGTCTCGTTCACAACACGAGGCCCTTTGCTTGTCCTCGGCCATGACACCTGAACACGCCACGGAGGAGAGGCCGATGGGAGAGATCGTCCGTCACCCCGATCAAGGCGACGACACGTATCGAAGGAAGTATAGCCGGGGTCACCAAAATAACAGTCCATTCGTCGACCGCATGGTAAAAGCCTAATTTTTGAAGGATTTCGATGGCTCTTTCTTGAACAAATACGACGGGAGCCAAGACCCACAGGTACATATCGACGAGTTTGATATGCAGATGTGTGTTCGTGGAATCGACGAACCCATCATATCTCGGATCTTCGCTACGACCTTTACCGGGGCCGCCCAGACCTGGTTCCATTCATTACCGCTGAGGACCATTCACAACTTTGAGGACTTCGGCCAAAAGTTCTTGCTGAATTTCGCAACAAGCAAGAAGCAGCCGAAATCTGAGTTTGCTTTGGGAAAGATACGCCAGCAGAATGGAGAGACACTGCAGAGTTATCTGGACCAATTCAAGGAAGTCGCACTTCAAGTGCAAGGTTTGGAGGAAAAGTCCATGTCCATCTTCTGTCGGCAGGGCTTAACGGATCTTCCCGACTTGCCAAGTCGATTTATAAGGATCCTGTAAGAACCCTAAACGAATTTAGGGTCCGATCCAAAAAGTATTTGGAGCTGGAGCAAATGGAGATCGCCAACTCGGCTCCGAGGGAAAATAAAAAACCCTCCTCACCACGGAACCGACGTCCGAAAAATTTTCAGGTCGGACAGTCCAGCCGACATCCGTCAAACACCCCGGCAGGCCGACCTCCGCGAGGCGTCCCTGACACTCGTTCCAGGCCAGGGAGATATGAGCTGAAGATCGACAGATATGCTCCACTGAACGCTACGCGTGGACAAATCTGGAAAGAGGTGGCTTTCACCGAGATGAGGAAGGTCGACCGACCTCCTCCCATAGTGCGAAGAGAAGGGATGGATTACTCTTGGTATTGTGATTTTCACAATGGACCGGGACATACGACCGACCAATGCTGGGAGCTCCGAGATGCAATCGAGAGGTTCATACGTGAAGGAAAGCTGCGCCAATACGTAATAACAGGAACCGTTACCAATTTCTGGGTCAAAAGGATATTCGTCGACAACGGCAGCTCGACCGATATCATTAACTGGAGCGCCTTCAAAAAGATGAATTTAAAGGAGGAGGACCTGAGGCCGTGCCAAACCATGCTGTACGGTTTCAACGGTGAAGGCACCGGCTTAAAGGGGGCCATTAATCTCCAGCTAACACTGGGGACAAAGGAGGGCTTCAAGACGGAGAGGGTGACGTTCAACGTCGGTGAATTCCCGTCCCCATATAACATCATCTTAGGCAGACCCACACTTCACAAGTGGGACATCCTGATGTCCACCAAGCATCAGAAGATGAAGATGATAGGGCACCTCGGCAAAGTCATTACGATTTGCGGAGATCAGAGAGAATCCCGACAGTGTTACTACAACACGATCAGGGAAACGGAGGGTGGCCCATCATCCCCACCTCGAATTCGGCAAGGAGAGCAGAGAGGATCCGGGGCCGAGGCACATCCATCCCGGAAGTCGGTCAATCTAGTAGAACTGGATCTACGGGATGTCGAGGATTGGAGACCAGAGCCAGTGGACGAGCTTGAAGATGTTCAGATCGGCAGTTCCTCGGAACAGATTACGAAGGTGGGCAGGCAGTGCGACCCGGAAACCAAGGGCAGGTTGGTTCAATGTTTAAGGGAAAATCAGGATGTCTTTGCTTGGAAGGCATCCGAGATACCTGGGATTAAGCCAACCTTCTGTTGCCACAAGCTGGCAATGTATCCCGGCTCTAAGCCTATAGAACAGAAGAACAGGAAGCTCGGCCCAGATAGGAGGCAAGCCCTGATGAAGCACATTGAAGAGTTGTTGGAGGCCGAATTTATAAGAGAGATACAGTACACAACGTGGCTCTCCAACGTGGTCATGGTGAAGAAATCCAACGGGAAATGGCGGGTCTGTGTTGACTACACAGATCTGAATAAAGTTTGTCCCAAGGATTCGTATCTGATGCCGAGTATCGATCAGCTTGTAGATAACTCGGCCGGCTTCCAGTTGCTATCGTTCATGGATGCTTATTCTGGGTATAACCAGATACCCATGCATCCAGACGACAGAGAGAAGACAGCATTCCGAGGTATTGATGCCAACTATTGTTATGACGTCATGCCTTTCGGTTTGAAAAATGCAGGGGCGACTTACCAACGGATGATGAACAAGGTCTTCTCGGATCAAATTGGGCGCAACATTGAAGTATACATCGACGATAGATCACGAAGACATCGGCGACCAGGGACCACATCCAGGATTTGGAAGAAACCTTCCAGAAACTGCGGCAGCACAACATACGGCTGAACCCACTGAAGTGTGAATTTGGGGTAAAAGCCGAGAAATTCCTGGGTTTCATGCTGACCCACAGGGGAATAGAGGCGAACCCGGATAAATGCAAGGCCGTCCTGGATATGCAGTTTCCGACCAACAAGAAGGAGGTCCAGCAATTGACGGGGAGGATGGCGGCCTTAACCCGATTCCTACCAAGGTCCACGGAGAAGGCTCTTCCTTTCTTCAAGCTATTAAAGAAAGAAGCAAAGATCGGATGGAATTCGGCGTGCGAGGAGGCGTTTCAACAGATCAAGACATGTTTAGCCTCACCTCCAGTATTGTCAAAGCCCGAGCCAGGGGAAACGCTCGTCCTGTACCTCTCGGTCGGTGAAGAAGCCATTAGCGCCGTACTGGTTAGAGAAGTGGGCAAGTCACAGTTGCCAGTATATTTCGTGAGCCGAGCTCTCAAGAATTCGGAGCTGAGGTACCAAAAGCTCGAGAAGGTGGCTTTTGCTTTGCTCACCACAGCAAAGAGGCTTCGCCCATACTTTCTGAGCCACACCGTCGTCGTACGAACAAATCAGCCCATCCGATAGGTGTTGCACAAGCCGGATGTAGCAGGAAGAATGATGAACTGGGCCATACAGCTGTCTGAGTTCGACATCCAATATGAGGCTCGCCATGCCATTAAGTCGCAGGCCTTGGCCGACTTCATAGTAGAACTGACCCCGACATCAGCCGCTCAACAGAAGGATGAGGTATGGAAGGTCTACGTTGACGGCTCGTCCAATGCAAAGGGAAGTGGAGCCGGGATCGTCGTCGAAAACCCCGACTGTGTATCTCTGGAACAGTCACTACAGCTTAATTTTCTGACTTCTAATAATCAAGCGGAATACGAGGCTTTGATTGCAGGACTAAAGCAGGTTAAAGAGCAGGGAGCGTCAAGGGTCAACATTTTTACTGACTCGCAGCTGGTTTCCGCGCAGATCGAAGGCAGGTATCAAACCAAAGGCCCTTTACTAGCCAAATATCTAGTTAAAGTAAAGGAGATGATGGCGAATTTTGATGAAGTAGTGGTCGCGCATATTCCAAGGGAGGAGAACGCCCGAGCCGACATACTATCAAAGTTGGCTAGTACGAAAGGAGCAGGGAACCACAAAACGGTCATACAGCAGGAGCTCGCCCAGCCGGTATGCGTCATGATAATACTGGTTGCAGATGACTGGAGGAGGCCCATAATCAACTACTTGGAGTAAGGAATCGTCCCAGATGAGGAGTTGGAGGCAAGAAGATTAATTCGAGATGCTGCGATGTATGTGATTCTTGACGGTGAACTGTACCGCCGAGGTCTGCATACCCCGCTGCTGTTATGTTTGAGCTCGGACCAAGCTGAGTATGTGCTCTCGGAGATACATGAAGGGATCAACGGGCAACACATGGGGGCAAGAGCCTTGGCATTAAAAGCTCTTCGTGCAGGTTATTTTTGGCCGACCATGAAAGCAGATGCGGCAGAACATGTCAAGAAGTGTGACAGCTGTCAGAAGCATGCGAAAATAGTGTGGGTCCCTCCATCCGAGCTTAGCTTGATCACTGCTTCGTGGCCATTTTACAAATGGGGCATGGATCTCCTGGGGCCGTTTAAAGCTACGGAAGGTCAAATGCGATGGCTAATAGTGGCCGTTGACTATTTCATCAAGTGGATCGAGGCCGAGCCGTTGTCCGCCATCACCTCGGCCCATGTTCAAAAATTCTTGGAGTGAAGCATAATAGCAAGGTTTGGAATCCCGGCAGAAATTGTTACCGACAATTGGACACAATTTGCCAACAATATGTTCAAAGCAATGATGACCGGCCTCCATATCAAGCACCACTTCGCCTCAGTAGAGCACCCGCAATCTAACGGCCAAGCAGAGGCAGCAAATAAAGTCATCCTTGATGGGTTGAAGAAAAGAATGAACGAAGCCGGCCCGAACTGGGTCGAGCAACTCTATTGTGTGCTTTGGGCTTACAGAACTACAGTCCAAACGGCCACCGGAGAAACCCCATTCAGGATGACTTATGGCTGTGAAGCCATGATTCCTGTAGAGATCGGTCAATCGTCGTGGAGGAGGCAGCATATATCTCAGGAGAACGGCAATGATGCTGCACTGGCAGCCGAGCTGGATTTGGTAGAAGAAGTCCGCACTGCTGCCCATCGTCGGGATCTTCATCAAAAGAGCAAATTGGCCCAAAGATTCAACAAAAAAGTGAGACCGAGATCCTTTGAAAAAGGAGATCTCGTGTTACGCCAAGCGGACATCGAAAATAAGAACGCCCAAGATGGGAAGCTAGCAGCAAACTAGGAAGGACCGTACCGAATTGTCCAAAATCTTGGACAAGGAGCATACTTGCTAGAAACCTTGGACGGCAGGCAAGTCAAACGGACTTGGAACGCGGACAAGTTGAAGAAATACTATAGCTGACAATATGTAGCCGAGAAGGTCCATGTGTTTTCCTTTAGTTGGCTTCTAGTCAGTCATAGGGATCATGGAACTTCACCATGTGTTTCCCTTTAGTCGGCTTTAAGCCCGTCATCGGAATCATGGACGCCATGTGTTTCCCTTTAGTTGGCCATTAGGCCCGTCATTGGGATCATGGGACTAGTGTGATTTCCATTAATAGGGATCACCGGTAAATTTTCATGAATTTCTCATTAGGTTTTGTGAACCGGGAACATAAAACCCACGCAAGTCTATTTTGGAGATCATGAACTGTAAATTTTCATGTCTTTCTCATTAGTCGATTATGTGAACCGGGAATGTGAAACCCGCGCAAATCTGTAATTGAGATCATGAACTTATGTCAATCTTCAAAGATTATTAATAAAATCCTTAATGCAAGGAATTTTCTGTGCACAAACTTTGAGCGCTTAGTCGTTGTTTTATATTAACTCGGTCCTGATCAAGCCGACGTAACCATTTAACCACGGTGAATCATCGGATTTTTTGAAAGAATTACATCTACGGGTTAACGTTACAAATATATTAACAGTTGCTAAGACGGGAACATGATCCCATGATTATATTTGACGCCGACCACAGGTTCGGGTTAAAAAATATATATATACTCGGCCATAGAAGCCGAAATGAAATTTAAAATCCCGACTGACGAGTCGGTAAATCATACCTGGCCATAGAAGCCAACTTACGGAAGTAAAAGTATTTAAGTCCCGACCGACGAGTCAGGATAAAAAATACTCGGCCGTTGGAGCCGTTATGCAGAAAAAATAACCGACCGACAAGTCAAGATAAAAAGTACTTGGTCGTTGGAGCCATTACACGGAAGATATAAAAATGGCAAATCATGACTGATAAAAGCCGACGAGCATTACTTAATAAAATTGTGCAAAAGATTTGTTCAATAAAAGTATGCAGTATTTGATAATTGTTCAAAAATTAAAAGAAGATACAAACACAACCGGCATTCCGGCCCTTCAATTCTCGCCGCCACCTTGGCCTGGAGCCATCTCGGGGATATCCGTTGAGCTCGGTTCTGCCTCTTCGCTATCAGAAATAGCCAGCAGTTGACCATTCCCAACGTAAGATTTGAAGTGCATGCCCTCGGTATTCAGCTGGAGGCCGGGGTTGAGGAAGCGGATCTGATCCAGTGCATTGTTGAAGGAAGCCTCAGTGGACCGAGCAAGCTGTGATTGAACAAACATGAGCTCCTGGAAGGTATCATCAGCTTGCTTGGTTTTCTGTTCATTAACTTTCATCAAGTGTTTACACCGATCAAGGGCTTCGGCGGCCCGACCCCAGTGGACGGTCACATTCTCCTCCAACTTGGCCACAGCAGCCCGGGACGATTCAGCCTCCGCCCGAGAAGTCTCCAGCTGGGCCCGAGTAGCCTCGAGGTCAACCGTCAACTTGGCCACCGACTCTTGGGTCTCTTTGGCCTCTGCTCGGGATTTTTCCACTTCCTTAATTGAAGCGGCAGCATTTTCCCGAGCAAGGTCCAACTCCTGTTGAACCCGTCGAGTCTCATTCTCAGAAGCTCCGAGCTCGGCAGCCACCTTGTAAGCCTTTTTGTTTAAAGATGCAAAGCTTCTAAGCAAGGTGGCGGTCTTCAAGCATGTCAGCTCCATTGAGCTCAGCTCATCCAACTCTGGAGCAGAAAAGGGCACCAAGTCGGAATACCTTTTGGGTTCCCGAGCCACTTCCAAGAAATCCCGAGTCACCCCATGATTCCAAAGTCACCGGGGAGATAACATAATGTGTTCCTCGGAAGGCTCAGGCACCAAGGAAGGAGCATCAGTCGGGGCCGGGGCATCAGGAGCAGCGTTGTCGAGGGGCTCATCAGGAATGATGATCGGCTCCTCGGCAGGAATTGGGGCTGGGTCAGCACCAGTGGTAACGGCCCTGCTGGTTCCCCCGGTCAGCTTTCACTTTTTCCAGGATTTGAGAGCCAGCAGGTGAGCAGGTTTTGGTACCGGTCGGGAATCCATTTCAATTGCTGCATAGACATCAAAAGATTAGCAATGAAAGAAGCTAAGTATTCAGTTTATCTATGAAAGAAATCTAAACTAACCACACTAATATAAGAAGCTATAGGGGCCAAGCATCCCAACTCTTTGTACGACATTATTCGAGCTGCAGAAGTGGCGTCAGAATCCGACAGTCCAGTCTCGTCGGTTCGATAAAAGGCGGAGAGAAGGTCATGGTGAGCGATAGACCAATATAATGGAAACTTCCAAGATTCCGAGAAAGAATCAGTGGGATTAGAGAAAAAAGGATGTTGGTCAGGCTCAGCAATGACCTTAAAGAATTTATCTTTAAAGCCATTAAAGGACTCGGCGTATAGAGAAAAGAGCCGACGGTCGGAGTGACGGTCAGCACAACCTCGGAAAGAAGTCCAGCCTTTCCGGTCGGCAGGTTCCTTACCAGATCGGTGGGTTTGAACCATGAAAAAATAAAAGAATAGAGGACAAGTACAGGAAACTTCTAGTCTCCAGCAAAGAATTTCGAAGGCTTGCATAAAAGCCCAACCATTTGGATGAATTTGGGAAGGGGCAACTTGCAAATGATTCAACACCCGCATTTGGAAGTCGGTAAAGGGAAGACGAACTCCCAACCGGGTAATGACATCCTTATAAAACAAAAAGAAGTCAGGATTGTTCCCCTCTCGGGAAGAGCAGATGGGCTCACCCGGGCGGGGAAGGCAGATATGAAAGCCTTCTTGAACCCCGAGGGGGATCAAAGCAAGGTCCTCGGAAGTTAACACAGAGGTGTGTTGTAAGACCTCATGGGTGACCCAGGGGAACCTACCTGTTAAAGCGGGTGAAGGAGTTTCCGATCGAGACTCGGCCGTAGATTCCTCAGCAGTTCTGGCCCGAGATGAGTCCATAATCACCTATGACAATAAAAAAAGAAAATTATTAGTGAGGTACCTGGAGGAAGAACCGTCAAGGGGCTAGGGTGAGAAGAAGTCGAAGCCGGTGGAGTAGACTCTTCAACAGAAGTCGGCACTCCAGTACTAAAATCTGATCGGGTTGGTGGTATATTAGTTTTCTTAGGAGGAGGCTTAGGAACCCAGATGGGGTTGTGACGACATTGGTCCAGCAGTTCCTCGGCCTGAAGAGATTGACACTTAGGGTTTGTGCAGAATGAGACGAAATATAAAGAATCACAATAACAGTAAACGAAAGAAGAAAATGAATTGAAAGATACCTGGATTAGAAGAGGGGTGATGGAAAGAGGATTAACAGCGAAGAACAGATGATTCCAGAAAGGCACTGGAGGAAGCAAGAACGCAGAGGTCGCAACAGATGCAGAAGAGGCGCAAGGAAGATGAAAATGCAGAAAATGTGAAGGCCAAATTGAAATAAAAAGTATTTTAATGAAATGGAACGGAAAGGGCGCATTAAACAAAAAGAGTAACCGCCAGAATTCAAAAGTTATGGATAATAACTGTTGGTCATGAAAGAACGTGGAGAGGGTAAATGCGTCATTGGCACAAAAGGGAAATGATTGAAACGTGCAAGGAAAGGACAAAAGCTGATCAATAAGACACGTGGCGGCTAAGGGTTAGAAGACGTTCCATTCCCCTATGTTCATAGACGTTCCATTCTTCTATGTTCACAGCAGTCCAGGCGGCTTTGAAAAGACAAGGGACAGCTCGGCATTGAAATCGACAAGGAATGACTGGCAGACTTTATTAGAAGATGTGCCATCTCTACAAGGGGCAGGTGCGAAGTATGCCTCGGTTCAAATGATGATCACCTCGACTCGGATTTTGATCGCCTCGGTTCGGACGATTGCTACCTCGGCTCGAACCTTGAATACACCGGTTCGGATGATAAGCATGTCGGTTCGGACATCAATTAGCCTTGCTCAGGTTTTTCCTGAAAAGCATGGTCGGCTTCATTACTGATACATCCCGGCCATCCAGAATGCTAGATGACCGGGCTGAGGGGCATCTGTTATGGATAAAAGATAAGAACATATTACCTTTTAATCAATCAGTTCAAATGTTCAAAATCTCCTTTGATATGTTATCATAACCGCCTGAAGATAACCAACAGAAGATAGAAGATATGATCGTTATCTTCCAGTTATCAATATCTCCGCATATCAAGGAAGAAGATATTGGGCTCAACCGTCTGTTATCAAAGTCCAGGTTAGAACCCTATAAATACAACACGTTCCATGGTGAAAGGTACATACACAATTCTGACTCTCTCTTTCCATTCACACAACACACACTGCACCCCAATTGCTTCGTGTACTGCTGCTGTGATCACCTTCTTCATTAAGTTGTTTCAATCCATAAGCTTCTTAAGAGAGAGAGCTTGATCGTATAGAAAACGTTCCAACACCACTTATTGAACATTTCTGTTCTCTCTGAGCAGAACATATATATATATATATATATATATATATATATATATCCATTTAGACTTATGGTGATCGTATACCTTCTCATGCTGGACTGAGGTACGTATTTCATCGATTATTATTCACAAAAAATCTAAAATTTTATGTCTGGAAATAGAAGAGTGATATATTACTCTAGGTTTAAGAAATGGAAATCTCTCATGGAGAAGCAAACAAAAAAGAAAGTGATCAAATGACTTTAGGATAGTTAATCAATTTTGAATTTCGTAACATGAAAAGATCATAATAAACTCAAAGTTCATAGTACTAAAAAAAGGTAAAGCGTGAAATAAAAGCTTTTAAGCATAAACTACAGGAGGAGACATGCAAAGATGCTATATTAACAATGCTTAATTATATTGTAACTAGAGATAAGCCAATATGACAAACCAAATCAATCAAAAGTATAAGAAGTTTGTTGCTTTTGCACTCAACATGGCAAAGAACATTCATGATTAGGAACCTAGTTCATTCCATGAGGTAGTTACTCGTGGAATCCCTCCACAATGGATTAGTTCCATGAACAAATTGAATCCCTCCACAAAAATTAGACTTATGAGTTGTCAAGAAAATTAGTCGATCAAAAGATTTTTATATAGAAAAATTCAAAAACCGATTTTTTAGATAGTAGAAGCTAGGAAGAACCTGTATCAAGGGTTGAGTTAGCGGTGGGGTTGGGGTAAATATCAAAACTACTCTTATCAAACAAGTATCTGAGCAAGTTTCTTATTTGAGATCCTCATCGAAACTTCATTTCATAAAGAGTGCTAACATCAAACTTAATGAAAAAAGCCATCGAAATATCCAATACAACAGTAAACTAATGATTTTAGCTAAAGCAAAATCTAGAAAGGTACTTTGAATAGGAATTTTGATTAGGAAGAAGTAACTAGATATAGTAGGGAAAAAGAATAAGACCATCTAATTTTTTGTTCTTAATTTACACTATTCCATGTTTATTCACTTATAAGTTATTCCTTAATTTTCAACATATCACGTGTAATAAATCTATACGGCCAAATTTAGTAATCCAGCGGGTTACTCTTAAACTCGCAGAAGCTGCCACGGCCACGTTTGAAACGCCATGTTGCACGGGGATGAACATAGAACATAGTTGAGGTAGTTGGCTTAGAAGACATGGCTATGGAGGTCTACATTTGTGGTCTGGTCTGGACAACATAGACTTTTCCATCCTTGATGACACCTTCAATGTCCTGAGGAGTGCCATACAACTCCTCAATTTCATTTCCTGCACGGGCAATGCTAGACAAGATTGACTGGCGAAAACTACCATCAAGGATCAGTTTGTCGGAAGAATAATCAAGCACCACTTTCTCGGCTTCATCCATTGGCACACTGTTCAGAAAGGAAACTCAGTTAACGAATGTCAGGAAGCGTGAAATGGAATTGCCAAGTAATTAATTCAAAAGTTCACAGAACAGATTAATCTCTCAAATCTCAATGCACATACTAATTTCTTAGATCCTGAGGGTTGGTATTTTGAAGTTATGGGAACTGAAAGACCCAAAAGTGAGATACCCTGAAATGACTTACGTATCATGGATATAATTTTTACCTTAATTTCATACTGATTACAAGGGAGTAACAGTAAAATGATTGCCATTTCTTTAAGATAACAAAACATGTGGATACAATTCAGTGCCCTCATTTTATTAGTTATGACCTTATTTGATATACTTCTCGATAAGTACTTATTGCAGAAGGAAAAAAAAAAAAAGTTTCTTCCATAAGTTAAAATTAACTTTGCACATTTCAACTCTTATAGAAGCTCACTTTTAACTTCTTCAAAAAGATGATTTTGACTTATGCATTACTTAATTTTAAATTAAAGGTTAACTCATCCAAACAAAACTTAATGAAAGATGCTCATTGATGAAGAGATGTCAATGTTTACCTGTCATAAAGACCTGCACCAGCATAACCTTCTAGATCTTCACCATTGGAATCAGATCGAAAAATAATTGACCGTCTTATAAATAGGCCGACAGGTTTGCTAGGATAACCCAAGATCTAAACAAGCCCAAAACAATTAGCAGAATAAGGAAAAAACTTAGAACGCATGCAACACTGGTAAAGGTAATTTTATGATCTTATATTTGAGACAATCAATAAATGAATGATAACTTAGGCACTAAGCATAGAAAATACTACAAAAACAAATAGATATTACAAAAGTACCTGAGGAGAGTTCAAATCACGTTTCTTGCAGATAAAACTCAAAGCACGACCAGGATAAGCTCCAACCAGTGTTTCTCCAAGTCCCTTTACCACCTATATCAAAAGAGTACCACACTTAAAATCATTGCTTCGTCCCGTTCTTTCTTCAATGGTGAATATATTTCCTTAAATGAATGGAAAAATAGGGGAAAACATGACATCATTAAACATACCTCAGCATATATTTCCGATGAATCTCCAGAGGCAGGGTTAGTTGTGTGGATGACAAAAGCATAGTCAGCATTTATCACTTCTTGAACAAGGACTGCCATGGAAAGATATTCGTGGTCGAGTTTCACTTTTCTGGTGCTGAAGTATGCTCTTTCATTCCACTTAGAGCCCCACACCTTTTGTGAATCAAACAAACAAATGATATTGATTCATGAGCACTAAAATAAGATTATACACAAGTATGATAAAGGTTTTTTGCACTAAAATTGGAAATAAGATAAATATAAATTACACATTTAGCATGGATATTTTGCAAGATATTTGCATTGACTGTACATAGCTTAATCTAGCTACAACATGACATTACCCAAGTTAGATGTATCAAGGATGAAAATAAAAAAAATTTGGTAAGAGATGAAGATGTAAGCGAAAGATGGCTAAACTACTTTAACAAACTTTTTAATGGAAATGGCAACAAGAGTGAGATGGACTTAGAAGACGTTTTTGATGATCTAAATAGAAGATTTGTGCGCAAAATTAATACACATAAAGTTAAGGAAGCTTTAAAGAGGATGAACAATAATAAAGCTTTGGGACCTGATGACGTCCCTATTAAAGTTTGGAGAGACTTGGGAGATGTGACAATAAAATAGTTGATCAAACTTTTTAATAGGATTCTTCAAACAAATAAGATGTTGAATGCTTGAAGGAAAAGTATGCTTGTGCCTATTTACAAAAACAAGGGAGATATCTAAAATTGTTCAAACTATAGAGGCATCAAGCTCATGAGCCATACTATGAAGTTGTGGGAGAGAGTTATCGAACATCGCCTAAGAAAGGAGACCAAGGTTTCCGTAAATCAATTTGGATTTATGCCAGAAAGATGTACCATGGAAGCTATCTTCTTGATGAGACAATTAATGGAAAGGTATAGGAAAAAGAAGAAAGACTTACATATGGTGTTCATAAATCTTGAGAAAGCATATGATAGAGTTCCAAGAGAAGTCTTATGGTGGACTCTTGAGAAGAAAAAGGTAGCATTAAAGTATGTTAATGCAATCAATGATATGTATGATGGGACTACCACGTGTGTGAAAGCTTGTAATGGAACATCAAGGTATTTCCCTATCACGGTAGGTGTTCACCAAAGTTCAGCTCTTATTCCTTATCTCTTTGCCTTAGTGATGGATGAACTAACGAAAGATATTCAAGAAGAAGTGTCGTGGTGTATGCTTTTGCAGATGATATTGTGTTTATTGATGAGACCAAAGATGGTGTTAATAGGAAATTGGAATTGTGGAGAAACAATTTAGAGTCTAAAGGATTCACGATAAGCAAGAGCAAGACGAAGTATATGAAGTGTGAGTTTTCGAGAGTAAGAGATGGTGATCAAGACAAAGTGCATCTACTTAGTCAAGAGGTACCCAAGAAAGATGTTTTTAGATACTTGGAATCAATGTTGCAAAAAGGTGGCGAGATTGATGAAGATGTAAATCATAGAATTAGAGCAGGGTGGATGAAATGGCGGAGTTCATTGGGGTTTTTGTGTGACCGCAAAATTCTCCTTAAGTTGAAAGGAAAATTCTATAGAATAGCTGTAAGACCGGCAATGTTATATGGAGCGAAATGTTGGCTAGCACATAGGCAACATGAACATAAAATAGGGGTAGCAGAAATGAGGATGTTAAGGTGGATGTGTGGATATACGAAGATAGATAAGATAAGAAATGAAGATATTCGAAAAAAGGTATCAGTGGTACCAATATGTGAAAAGATGAGGGAGCATAGATTGAGGTGGTTTGGGCACGTTATGAGACGGCCGTTGGATGCTCCCGTAAGAACAAGAGTTTGTTACCAAAAGCTCGACACAAAGAGACGTAGAGGTCGACCGAAACTTACCTGGGGAAAGGTAGTTAACAAGAGCTAATGGAGTTAGATATAGATTGGCGGACTGTATATCTTAGGATGGAGTGGAGAAAAGTTATAAGCTTGGTGGAGGGTTAAACCCTTTAGTAGTTCTATGTTCCAGTCATTCCCTTGTTTTAGTTCTTTTCCTCTTCTTTTCTCTCTTCTTCCTTTCAGCCTTTCTTCTCTCTTTTGTCTTATTTCTACTTTTTTCTTCCCCTATCCCTTTCTCTTTCTGTCTCATTTACGAATTATCATTAGGTTCATTTACTACCGACCCCAATTAACTTGGGTTAAAGGTGTTGTTGATGTTGATGTTAATCTAGCTATTTTAATAAAATAAAGGAGGAACGAGGAAAATCTGTGGGTACTAGATTGTGCATAAATTGCATAAGAAAAGGAAACCAACGTTACAACTTGAAGTAACTTAAACTTCAAGGTTTTAACCCATCGCATGCATCATATTAAGGATTTCTACATCTTGAATGTTCTACATCTTGAAGAAGAAAAAAATAAATTCATGAAAAATATTGTTAAAAAATGATTCAGGGAGAAAGCATTAGAACATATAATTTCCAGAACACATATCATTTGTACAGTACAAAGAGTATTGATGTGATGAAAATAAAAGAAAAATGAGCTTCAATATTGGCCCCCAATAGCATCTGAAGAAAAATATTTTGAATTTATATTGACCATATTGAAAATGTAAGGGCTGTGGCCAAATATACAAGAAAAGAAAAATTTCTTGCATAAGATGTAAAGTATCATAAACTTAAATGAAACAGGCATTGAACCTAGATCGTGCAATATAATTTACATCGAGAGAAGTCTTAACCTTTTTTATAGCTATCCAAGCTTGCTCCCATCGTTGTTCACCTTCATCACCCGGCCACGGCATTCCAGAACTCTTCATTTTAGTTTTCAACTCCTCTACCTGAATATAGTTAATATTTAATTCATTGGCTTCATCATAGATATCATTCATGTGGAGTGGTTTAGAAACTTAACCAAAATAGCAGGCTTTAATATCAACTTTTGGAATTCCACTAGGAATAATACTAGTAATGCTTTGTGCAGGAAACAAAAAAAAAAAAAAAAAAAAAAAAAAAAAAAAAAAAAGCCATCTTCTAAAAAATATAAAGGAGAGATTTGAAAATAAATATTTGGAAATGGAAGGAAGGTGTATTTGGGATGTCATAACAGAAATGTTGAGACTCATTTTTGGAATTCCAATTCAAGTGGAGTTATTAGATAGAGATTCTTTATAACTTAATTTAAGCTGTTTTCTTCAGGTAAGTTTCTAGGCTGATTGGCAGCTATGTTCATAGTAGATTTCTAGCCTTTTTCGTATTTGTAGTGTGTAATAAAAGGGACCAATAATTGTACAGTTTGATATACAACAAATACTAAAAACAATCATATTCTGATTACATAAAACCCTGAATATATCAAAAAATCATATATTACATATTATACATAACAACCATCAAGACCAAACCTTGTCCTATAAAGTGGTGTTAGCTACATAAATCAAATATATTCAGAGTAAGGGCCTTTTTAATTTTATATGCAACAATAAGAAACAAAATAAAGAAATATGTTTATTGTATCATGTCAAAGTTAAGCCTAGTACTCAAAGAAACATACCAACTGGGATGGTGCATTCAACTGTAGAACTGTTTCACGAATCTCCTTGAGAACACTGAAGTCTCCCTCAATTAACTTCTTTTTCAAATTATTGACCCTCTCAGCCACTGCCTGTTAGTATATGCAGTCCAAGATTTCGTTAGACTACAGGAAAGGCTTGCATAAAGTAAATGAAAAATGAGAGGAAGTCATAGATGTCAAACATACAGTTACACAATCTTTGAGATTTAGCCTATCGACTGCTATGCTTTAATATAAATTTTCCTCTGCCATATCTTTATACTCCTAGGTTATAAGTTATAACACACAAACAGTAACTGCAACAAGAAGTGGGGGAACCCCATTTTGCAATAGGGTAGAAATGTATTAAAAAAGGTTGAGTTATCATAAAATTTGACATGAAAGTTGGATTTAACACCTTAAACTTCATATTCAAATATATGCACAAATTAAGAGTTACTATTCTTTTTGTATACAAATTGACAACTGCAATGGATCAAATACAATATAGGTTTGGCTATTCAAAGCCAGAATCAGAAGCCAATGTGTGTGTATTCAAAATCGCAATTCTCATAAGTTAAAAGATTTCAATACTTGACAGACATGGAAAATCTACACAAAAGATAACCACAAAATACAAGCTGCACAATTCGTTATGCAACATGAAAACATATGGGCAAAAGGATCACATGTAGAACCTGGTTTGGTTTATCAGAAAGAACATGTTCGAAAACTCCAAATGGTATGGCAACTGAGGTAGGAATTCCAATCCAGGAAGCTACTTTCCCTTTTAAATAAGAGATATTACGAGATTTAGCTCCAACCTGGGAAAACACAACCTTATCCAAGTTAATGCTAAAGGAAACCAGTGTATATTGTATACTAACACACCTGGTGCATATTGGTGGGTGGAAAGACACAGACATAAGGACAAACAACTATAAATGCCCAAGTTAACAGTGAATTTTGAAACCTAACCGTTTCACCATTGAATTCTTCAGATGAGACAGCATATCTACCACTAAACTTCTTTCTGGCCAGAGATATGGGTGACACAGAACCAACATCTTTGAGTTGAGTTGATTTGTCATCAATAAACTCACCTTCCTTGACCTCGCTATAAGAAATGCGAAGAGATAAAGACAAATAGTATAAGAAAGGATATAAAACACAGAAATATAGTTTGAGCAGCAGAAGATGAAGTGAATATTTTAGTAGAAAGGCATTTAATCTTTAGAACTTTAATCTAAAGCAGAAATAATGTTACCTATAAACTACATCAGCAGATGTTGGCTTTAGGCGCAAAAGCTTTCCTTTATTTTCTTGGAGGTTAGCCAGGATATTGGGATCAAAGCATGTAGCAAAACACACCTGGAAAACTCAAAACTTCGGCATTTGAAAGTCATTGCATATGAAATCTCATCGGCATGATAAATATGATACAACACAATAGCCTTATCCCACAAGATGAAGTTGGCTACATGGCCAACGCATCATTGGGCTTGATTAAAAAACCACAAGATAAATATGATTACTATTTTATAATTTATTTCTTGGATTAATCGATATCACGTTTGGTAACAGGTTAGCTGATCAAGCCTGTCAAGTCTTTCAATAAGTCTGCTTAGTTGGCAAGTCTAAATTTGAACTTCATATCAATTCTGGTAGAAACCCAAACCACAAAAAGAGAAAAGATGGATAATATTGCTGAAATAAGAAAGGATTAGAGAGAATGTGAACTCTCACTACCCAGAGCCTAAGACCCTACAGAGAAGGAATTCTCTGCTTACAACATTCAGACTCCCCATTCTTCTCCTCACCAAGTCTAATAATAACTGGCTCCTGCAGTTAGAATACCCCCATTAGCCTAGTAAGTAGCAACTGACTCTCCACAACGTGAATACAAATTCCAGCACTTGCCCAGACAGCAAGTTCTCCTGGCCTTTCACATTTTTACCTTTTATGTCTCTTCTGGTATACACCTTCCAAATCCTGGGCCTCTGATCTAGGCCATTAACCAACTGTCCTTAAATTTCCCCAAAAACCCTTTTGTATACATTATCAACTCCAACAAATTCACAGAACTTCACAAATTTTTTTTTATCGGCAAAAATAAATATTATATATATGATAATAAGTTCAGTACAAGTGGTACTGTTGTATATACATCCTAGCATCAACAGTTGCATAACTATGGTGACCTAATACATGAAGACCGACATGAATTCGGTCACCAAAGATCTGGCTTTAGGCTAGGCCCTCAACCACACCAAAAAAAGGACTACATGCTAAACCCTCCCCTGTATACAAAAGCTCTCCCTAATATTACTAGACCAAAAGTGAAGGGATTTCAAATCCTTTCTACAAAATTTTGAGCCAGGTCCAGCAAAAAAATAACGCATCCTCCATCAATTTTTTACCATTAAAACTTTCATTGTGGAAGACAAAGATGAATTGTTTTCAATATAATAAAAGAATTTATTATGACTTCTAGGATATCATTGTTGTTGAAGTATGTTAATTTACAGATGGAGCATAGACTAAAATGTCATTATAGTTAAAGAGTGAGGGCATGTTATTTGACTATGGATGCACTGATCAAGTGCCAAATTAAACAAGAAAAACACTGGTCCATGATTTAATAATAGTAGTCTTAAATATAAGCAAAATAGCCTGGCTATCCAAAGCATGATACCTTGCTATTTCTTGCTCGTACAGAAACATGGGATAGGACATCGGGCATATCAGGTGTCAGGACAGCAACTGTACCATCTGGAATTTCTTCCTCTCCTCTCACACTCTTGGCTATCAAAATTGTAGGTCGCCCATATGATTTGTTTTGAACAGCAAGCAACTCATCTATAACCTCAACATATCCAACAGTTTCCACTGGGCTAATAACCTGCCAGCTGTTTAAGACAATTACAATTAAATTAGAAGGTTATAATTATCAAAACAATAGAATGATGTGCAGTCTAGCATGCTAACAATATTATATTGAATATGAAATCAAGGGATTCAACATGATCAATTCCACCTTCCAAGATGAGCTGTCTTTCGAAGCACAGGATCCAGTCGATTTAGAAGAGTAGACAAAGAAGCAGCAGATCCAGCACGGATAATTTCTTCAGTAAATATTTCCACCTGCAAAAGGAGATTTTCAAGAGAGAAACAAAGGGGGAACATTAAAGATAGAAAACAAATACCAAAAAATACATACGGCCCATCTGTCCACACCAAGCAGTGATCCAAGATATTCTGCCGATGGTTGCAGAATTTCCTGGTATAAATAAGCCTTGTTTGTGAGTGCAAGGCGGGTTCTGTCAAGGACTGATTTTGCATACAATGCCCAATGAGTATCTTTACTCTTGCACATGCTTAAGGCAACATCCCATCCCTTCAAAAGAAAACAAAGAAATATTAAATTGTGGTAGATATTTTCGTTTTTCTAGACAAATATACCATGAACATCTACAAGACCTTACACTATAATTTAGCACCAATACTGGACCACCATCTGTGATTATCTAGTATTGTCATGAGCCTTTTACAAATTATACTCAGTTTTGAGAAGCTTAATTTTGAAGAAAGCAATCTCAATCTCAAATTAATGTGGAATGAGTATTTATAAACTAGTGTTGTTGAAAGAAGCCCCTACATTGTTTGACCACATTACTTAAAATCATAATCCATAATGAATAGTGTATTGACCAAGCATCAAAAAAGTAATAAAAAGAATTACACAATGAACAGCTGTAAATAAGAATGAGGTCATGACATTGTTAGGCATGAGAATGTTCCCAGACAACTACAAGTTTACTATAGAAAAAGTAAAAAAGGGGGGGAATTAGTTTGTAACAGGGGGGCAGTTTAGGGATAGTTTAAGTGTTGGTAGTCTTATTGTAAGTTGTTGGTACCCGAGTCCTCAGAGTAGTAACAGGGCCGGTCCTGAAAATTTTTTGGCCCAGGACAAAATGAAAAAAATGGACCCTAACACACAAATTTTTTAAAATACAAATAATATTAAAATTAAGGAATGGAAAAAATGGGCCCCTAACACAAATTTTTTGAAATACAAATAATATTAAAACTAAGGGATAGAAAAAATGGGGCTCCTAACATCCAAAATGAACCCCTAATACAAGTTTTATTTTTATTTTATTTTTTAAAAAAAATATTTTTTACTTGAGCGATTGATACAAAAAATTTTGGGCCCTGGGCGGGTGCCCTGCTGGCCCTGCCCCAGGGCCGGCCCTGAGTAGTAATCACCGTCTAAGAAGAACAATAACAGCAATCTCACTAAATAGAGACAATTTTATTGAAAGGGAAGTGAGTCATATACTGCATCAAGATACAACCCATAGCAGTAATCAAACGACAGTAAAGGAAAAATAAACTGGATCAAGGACACCTCCCTTCAATGGACTGGTCTATTGAAGAAGATGACTTATCACTACCCTTTTCCAGCAGCTTAGGCTCTCCCCTACCTAATGCTACTTTCCCAAAACCCTTACAAATTCTCTATTCCCCCCTTTTCTCACTCCTATAACTGCCTAATATTCCGGAATCTTCCCTACCACTCTCTCCACTATTTTCTTCTCCATTCACAGCTTGCCACGCGTCCACTTCAGTAACCAACTTTGCTTTATCTCTAGCTCCACCTTTACGGGCCTTGCGCATATAAACTCTATCAAATAACTTGAGAGGCCCATCATAAGTGCAGGGTTTTCTATTATAAATAGACCTCTATAGGGAAAAGGAGCGGCATCGTTGATAGTTGTAAATTGAGCTTTGGTTCTGTGGGAAGGGGAAACCCTTGGAGAACTGTTTCTCCTATTTTCTGTATTTTCCTTACCAATCAATAAAACTCTTTCTATTCTTCTACTGTCATCTCTCGGTACCTAATAGACTTGGATTTATATTTTTATATTGATACTGATAACTGCTACTTTGACACTGCAATTAAATTCAGTTTGCATTTAAAACAAAACATTTTAAAGTTGTGCACAACCCAAGTCTTTGTTGTAGTGAAAACATTTTCAGATGACATGCCACATATATAGGCTTTATAAGCCTGAGTCTGCATTTTAAAATAACCTGACTAGTGAGTATGAAATAAAAATGGGCAAATCATTATACCTTCAAACAGTAGATAAGATCCTCATTGTCATCCGATGACAGTGCAAGATTTTCAAGGACCAAGCTAATGAAGTACATTATTTTCTGCATAGTCCATACACCAGTGTATCAGACTTTGTATCTTTACATATTTAAGATCTATTAAAAATTTGATTTAAAATAATATATATCAACATAAACAAACTTAGTAAGCAACATTTTAAACCAATTAGACACCCTCAAAACAGGGAATCACCTCAGGTCCAGCATTGTTTAATTCCTCATAACTCCTTTCCACAGCTGTTCTAACTGTAGAATCAAGGGCAACATCCAAAAATATAAGATCTTTCAGACGACTTTGGGATTTACTGATTGATGGTTGCAGTTCCTGCCGAGCCTCAAGCAATCCCTATTGTATAGAAACAAACATATATATTAGTATTAAGTATAAATAGGGCTAGTGCTTTGTATTTCATATCTTTGTCAAATCAATATCAATTTCACATTATTCAATTGCATATTCTCAATTTACCTTTTTCCATACCTAAATTATATAATTTCAATATAAACAAAAAATGATTTATTGATAATATTAAAGTAACATATACCTCAAGAAGTGGTTCAACATTCTTCTCTTCAACGTGTTCCATGACAAACTCAAGTAATTCCTGCATGAGGTAGATCAAACAAATAATTGTTATAATTCAGAAGACATAACAGCATCATAAATAAATTTATAATAAGTTAATTAACATTACAGGAAAACCAGTAGGCAAACCCGGCACTGGATTTATCTTCACCCCTACCATGAAGCCCTGACCCTGAGGAACAACAAAGTGTAAATAGCATGAAAATCTTTCAAAAATATAAGAACAACACGGTTCCCTGGGCACCAGAGATCTTATCTGTCTTGTTACCTCAGATTTGTAGCCCATACAATTTGAAATAGCAGATTCAAGATCTGCACCGGAATGAACTGCCTGCATATGATGTAATCAAACCAAAATCATCATATACACATATAATCCATGTAGTGAGCCAAATATGTCAAGGGCGCTAGGGTGGGAAACACATGAATGGACAAAATCTTCTAAGAAGGCCACCAACAAGGGAATGAAAGGTGAAACAAATCTTCAAATCAGTAGCAGTAGTAGATTCCTATAAAATGTAAGGTAGAAACCTAATGAACCTCCCCCCTCCCCCTTGCAGCTTATCATTAGCTACAAAAAACCTTATCCAAAAAAATTGAACTCCAATTCATTTACTTTCTTATCCTAACAGGAATACAAAGAGGCAGCAATTTTTCTATCATGATCATATCCCAATGTATATGCACCCATGTTAGCACAACAGTAAGAATTATAACAAAAAAAGAAAAATATTGAATAAAAGCCAAGAGCTTTTTCAACAGGCATGCATTCACTAGCTGAAAAAGAAGAAAAAATAATAACAAAAAAAAAAAAGAAAAAATAACACATAATTAAGATCACATATATAAATACAACCTTTAAAGTCCTCATGTAGTTTCCCAGATCTCGCAGAAGACCTTCCTTCTGATCTCTCCTAAAATTTGGTTCAGAATGGATGGCCCGGTCATAGCTCAGAAGTCGTTCTTTTGTTATTCCATTGTCATTCAATGTTTTCCAGTAAACACCAATATCAAAGTCACTATTTATATAATCAATTAGTGCCTGGAGAGATTTACCAAAACATCAGCAGTGAGGAAGATAAGGCAAACCATAAGAAATTACAAAGAGAACAACAACCGCATTACCTGACAGATTACAACATCATCAGGACTAGTATTATTGTGTAATTTCTGGTGCCATTCCTCCATCAGTCCACCTTTACAATCATTATTTCTCTGCAAGTCAAATAGAAAATTTGCACGTAAGTTAAGATCAATGCATATGCAGGCAGGAGGGAAATAGGTAGACACTAAGGAAAAGCAAATAAAAATCTTATGTACCTGGATAACAAGGATTTCATCCCGAATCCTCTGTCCGACATCTCCTTCACCTCCACGACCAACAGTCGACAAGATCATCCTCACAAGTTCCCTATACTGTGGATAACTTGCATAAACATCCTGGAGCAAGTCTGTAAGCCTATCCTGTGCTTTACTTATCTCACTGTTCCAATCAGTAACCAATACTTATGATCAGGAGGATCAAGCCCAGACAGGAAAGACAATCATAAAATATATAGCAAATGAATTATCTTGTTTAAAACAGAAAGTTGATATTATCATTCATAATTGATATTTCCCATAAGGGTTAAAATTATTCATTGTCCAGAAGTGAATAAACCAAGTGATAATAAACATTTTATAAGGAAGTCTACCGTGGCTTCACATTGTAATTTTTGTTCCATATGAGCTGCCTTGTAGCCATGAATCTCATCCACACCAAAATCCCCGCAAGACCTCGTTGACCAGCATTTTTAGCTTCATCTATCAAATCCGATGCAATGTTAAATCTGAAGAAAAAGAAAAAAGGTGAGTGACCAATCCAGATCCAATGTAACAAAGTAACATCCTAATAAATATTTCAGTAAGCACATTAAATTAGCAATGATGCTAGAGTACATAAGTTATTGATGAAGGTAAATTTTTAACTACCACATCATGGATTGATTGGAAGCAAAGCAATAACACATCAAAAAAAACCTCATTCATGTGGCATTTTGTTCAGCCAAATGCATCAAGGTTGGTTTTACAATTGAAAAGGGAAATTAAAAAAAGGAGGAACTCTAACTTTTACACACTATTCAAAACATCCTTATTATTAGGTGAAATTTATGTAGGTCTCACTATTTAATGGGACCTACATGAATTTCACCTACTAATAGTATATTGAAAAGGGGGTGTTAGAAAGTGTGTTATTGACTCTTTTCTAAGTAAAAAATTATTGTCTATTACTATCAATAAGCAATGATGCTTAAACCAACGCCAAAAGAGACTGAGTGTTTAACAGGGAACTTAAAGTATGATTGATCATTCCGCAAATGAAAAATCCAATGAGAGAGAAAAAGAGAAAGGGGGAAGAAAATCAAGTTCTGTTCAAATTCAGATCCAATAAAGGAACCTAGGAAACTGCATTTGCTCTGGAAATGCCTGATTGTTTCTTTTCATGTATGTCATTAATATTTAGAAGAATTATCTGTAGCTTTGTTCCAAAGTTAAATAGAAGGAAAAATATAGTTAAAGGTAGTAGGTAAGCAGGTGCTTATATTAGACTGGCTGAATATAGCAGCCGTCCTAGTTTTGTTCACAAAAGAGGCACGCCATATTCCAAACACAAGAGAATATATTGGTGAACCCACAGTAAGTAGTCAAGGAATAGAAGGTGCAAAATGGAGAACATAAAAAATAAACCTCAAACAAGCAAAACGTTAAATATTTGTTTCAGAATATCCATAAAAGTAATTGTCAGGATAATTCTTGCTCATATGCTTGTATATACTTAAACCTAGAAATATAAATGAGGGTTGCTAGAAATTGTAGTGTATCCCATTACAGTTTACTCAGATGTCTTTCTTTATCAACAAGTTGTTGGTTCGAGTGGAATTAGACTCAGTCTTCTTAAGCAAGGTCTCAGGTTCGAGCCTTGTGGATGGAAAAAAAACGTGATTAGGAGGCAGTGACGAATCCATAAACTTTATGTTGTGGGGGCAATATTCATATAAATAAATTTGTGGGGGCAAACTTATATTATAGATTAAATTTTTATAATTCATTTCATATTATGGTAGTAATTTATAATTACACATGTATATAACATTAAGAATCTTTAAAAATCTTGTGAGGGCAACATCTATTTTTTTATGGGGGCAAAAAAATATTTATTCAATATATTCAAGTAAAAACATTTACTTTGTGGGAGCAATTGACCCCATTACCCATAATGTAGATCTGCCATTGGTAGCAAGTGGCACAGGAAGCTCGGTTTGCCTTTAAGATTATAACTATCTGTGGCAGACCCTGGGCTAGTCTACTATAAACCACATGTTTTGCCACAATAATAGTAGCAAAAAATGTTTTCTTAAGTTCCCGTACAAAACCTTGTTTCTAGCATGTGAAAACAGACAACAATAATTTAATAAAGTAGTAAAAGTTTTCAAGGGATTACTCACCGATGCATGAAGGACTTTTGTGCCTCACTTTCCATTTCCGCTATTTTATTCAACAAGAACTTGGCTGTACCTTTGCCATCGCCAAAATCCTTTTCACGGGAAAAAAAAAAATATTGTTGCTCATGATAACATGGTAACATAGGCCATCATAATGTGATAGGGAGTAAATAGAATCACAATTTCAGGAAGTGTAACCTTTTGTATCTTCTTCTTCCCACCAAATTCAATATAAAAATTTGATCCATTGTTCTTTATCCATTCTCCATCCGACAAAATGACAAAAGGTATTCCTTTAAAAGTATCATCATCAACCTCTAAATCCAAGGACTGGACCTGAAATTGTATTTCATGTTATGAATTGTTTTTAGATTCAAATCTCAGAGGCCTAAAGACTAAAAATACTTCAAATTGATATTGTAGACACCTCATAAGAAGGATGAGACGAAGAACCAGTTTTGAAAGGTGTTTCAGCAGCCTCATTCATAGTAACAGATCCAGGGGGCAGAACAGTTGCAGGTGGTACCTAAGATTGCCATTGAGTTTTCATGAAAATAAAATGCCCATAGAGATATGATGAAATGATACAAAACAATTTTAACAGCCAAAGTCTTCCTGTCAGGTTTACAGTCAACAGTAAACACTCACCAACCACTCTGCAGATGTTCTAGATAAGGCCCAGTGAAGTGTAAAAGGTTTTTTCGAGTCTGTAGCTAGGTGAACCTTAATCTTACCAGCATCCTTGGTAACGAGGACCTAAAAGATATGAAAGACTATCAAAGTTAGGATTGTCAACAAAAGAAGATCCACTAGCAGAAAACATCAATTTGACAGAATTGTCTCACCAAAAGATCATTATCACCAAGCTTGTAAATTGTCTTATTCAAAACAGGACCATTTTCATATTCTTCCCTTGCATTGGCATAATGTTCAATTACTGTCAAGGCTTTTGGAGCATCTATAATATGTTCAACTATATTTTCAGCAACATTTCGGTTGATAAGCTGCATCAAATCTCTCTTTTTCCTCTGTATTCTTTCAGCACGAAAGTATTTTTTGGTTTTCAATTGCTTGGCAACTTTAGTTTGTATCTCTCCTTTGGTAATCTTCTTCCGTATCTCATCCAGAGAAACCCCCTTCTCAAGCTCTGCTAACAATTCTTTTCTTGCTTCCTCAAATTCCATCTAATTCAATTAAGCAGTGAGTGCCAAAAAGTATTGTTAGAGAAAATGAAATATAGTTTTGACAATCTAAGTAATTAATATTTAATACTCAACAGAAAAATAAAAAAAACAGAAAGGATGTTATAAAGTTACAAGTTGTTGTTCCTGAGAGTAGTTAGGCTTCCCAGCTTTTTCCCACCGTATAAAAGCTTGAATCTGTACAAGTTCATCAGGGATGGTCGTTGTTTCAGAAACAGAAGCCTCATTTACTTCGGCAGCTTTAGTTTTCTTAGTTAACCTTGCACGGAGATCTTGTACAGAAGTACCCCTAGCTACTTCCTCCAATAGTTCATTCCGAGCTGCTTCATATTCCTCCTAACATAATTAAGGGGGAAATTATATACAACTAGAGTATGTGCAGACAAAGTGCATTAGTCCTGACTATAGCAGTAAAATATATGAAGCTAATGTTGAATTCCAGAAACAGTACAAGATAGCAGTGTGATAAAATCCATTTCCCATATCATGTTGGATTATCTACATATGGACCATACAGTACAGATTGTGATCATAAATTTATAAACCAAAGGAAGGAATTACGATTATCAAATTTTTAAGAAAAACAAGGAATCAAATACAGTAAAACCTACCCCCTCCCCTTCTTCTTCACTTTTTTTAATTCTAGTAATTTAATGCAGAGAATTATTGTCTCAGACAATAATGGAAAGAGCAGGGAGAGCAGTGATTTTATATAAACAATGAACAATCAAATAATAACAAATTCTCAAGAGGAACTAACTCCCAGTGCCTGTTTTAAAGGGATTTTTCCTTTTAACTTTATCCATATAACTCCATTTATGGCAGAATAACTACCGCTAACAAAACGGTCATTATGTCCTAACAACTGTTTATTCATCACAAAATCGGATGTAGTAAAAATTCCATCTAAATAACCACTATTTTAACACAATTATCAATCCTTCAAGAGTGGTTATCATGCTATAAAGCATGTATATTCAAAGAATAATTTGAAAAAATAATAATAATAAAAAATCTTGCATGCAGAAGTGTCCTTTCAAGAGGCACTTATATAGGGAAAGTTCCTATCCAGCAGGCAGAAGAAAATAATCTTCTTAGTTATCATATTAGAAAAGAAAGAGATTATGCTTTTGGTAGTTTATTCTCAATCACAAGTAAAAGCCTGCTAATTTTTCTGGATAATATTTCATGGAAGCTAAAGACAAAAACCAGAGAGTGGGTCATATAACCTAATGTGAAGGATCCTAGAATCAACTTAAATAAGTATTAGGTGTGTGAATATCAATAAACCTAGAGAATACATAGGCATAGCATTAATAGGAGATTGCAAAGAGTAATCTTTTTCAGAGGTTGTTATGGCAAGCACAATCAAAGCAGAAAAGAAATATAACAGCAAAATTGGAGAGCAAAACAAACTTAATGGAGACTTGGGCAATCATAAAAAGAATCAACTTAAAGGAACAAAGTAGGAAGCAAACTTCAAAAAATTTGCAGCTAAATGCATGACATGAAGACCATTTGATTACTGACCTTCTCTTGCTCTGGAGTGTACATCTGCTTACCCTTTCGTTCCCACCTAATATATGCTTGAATCTGTACAAGGTCTTCAGGAACTGAAACTTCTTGAGATAGCTTACTTTTTACTAACTTGATGTGAAAGTTCTCACCGTTATTCTTAAACCTACACTTAGAAAAAAAGCAAATAAATATGTTTAAATTTACCATGAAACAAGTTAATTGAATAAAGGGGAGAAAAAAAAACAAGATTATGAAAAGCACACCACTTATTTTTAGCCTCATCAAGTATGAGGAACTCAATGGCTTGTGCAGCAGGATCGTCAATTTCTATTTTAAGGAAGGATCCTGAGTCAGACTAATAAGAGAAAAACAAAAGAAAAAATAGTCAAAAAATAAGCAAATATATATTTAAATCGGTAAAGTCAGTTTACAAACATTCCTAGGAAACTTTGTTTTATTTTGCAGTTATTATTGAAAACTTACTTTCACAAAAGGAGTTCTAAGAGCTCTGTTCTTATAATTTTTAGTTCCATCTGGGTGACGAGCAGGAAGAACCCACTTCCTGAAAATTAAAAAAGAAAAAGTAAAATGTCCTTCAAGTTACAGGATATATATTACAGACTATTATTAACTCACCCAAACACCTAAAACTCTTGAGGAATATCAAAATAACTTACTAAAACTAGTACAGAACATACCCTGGCTGATCACGCACAACTCCCCAATGTAAAAACAGAGAGTCACTATTATATGAAACCTTAATATCTACTTGTCTTGCAGCTCCTGGTTCTGAAGAACTAAAAGCAACCTGCTCCATTGAATAACAGCATCCATTAGCTAATAACACATTACTATAATCTCATATTTATCATTCATAAACAGAATTCAATATTTTGGGCCACAGTTGAATACCTGCAACTCAACATTTCCATCAAGGTTGAACTTCCCAGAACGCTGCTCCATGGCCAAAAATGCAGTCAACACAACACTCAAATTCAAGTTGATAAAAACAGTTAAGAGAAACACATTCAGTGTTTGATTAAAATTTACGTGGACAAACACACGATATGTTAATTTTGCCCCCAAATTAACTTCTTTTTTTTATCTGTAGAAATCAAAGACATGTACCAGGTGGTTTATAACAACTCAAGCATTCTGGCCGTACTCTATCAACTACGCTAGACCCCTTGGTATTACATACAATGATACACAAGCTATGGGCTCATGTACACGTATTCAATGCCTCAAGCGAGAAAACGTTATATTTTTCAATGTTCCGCTAGAGACATTTGTCAAGCGTGAGCGTGCTTCAGTATTTCCATTAAAATTGCTGTTTCTTTATAACATTGTTAGAGCTACATTCAAGGTTACTTACCAGGCATCCAGGAGATATAAGGCTGGTTGGGTGGTAAAAGAAAAAAAAAAGGGAAGAAAGGGAAGGAAGGAGAGGTCGTGGGTACGAATGCCTCCAAAAAAAACTAACATATAACAATTAACATTGGCCGATAAAAAATTAAAAAAAATTAAAAAAAAAAAAAAAAACTACCAGGCATCCAATGCAATTTTATCGGCAGCATTAAATAATAATAATGAGAGGGATTCCAGGAGTTACGCTTCAAACCTTTTATTTTTTTTCTTAATCTAATGGTCGAAGTAGCTACTTTAACCATTAGATTAAATTGTTAGATCAAGGAAAATGAAGGATGGAGACAGGAAGTAATTCTCAGAGTAAAATTAATCATTCTCAGTAATAATTAGAATTACAATTATAACTATTATTAAAATGAAGATAACATTATAATAATGATGATTGGCTTGAAACGACGTGATGATGATCATATTCATACCTCAGAAGCCGGATTCGTTGTTAACACAGCGCGTGGAACAGCGTCGACGTGGCGGTGGTGGTGCCTTCCCATGGCTAATTTGCGTTTCCTCACACACAGCCTATTCCCGCGAAAATTTGTAGGTGCCAAAAAGAGGTTCTTCTTTCCTTTGTTCGCACTCACCAACAAGGAACTAACCTTACTTTGATGCTCCGCAACCGTTTGCGTTTGACAAAGCACCGTTTGGTGGAAGATACTTTGGCTCATCTTCCTGGATCCACACTTTATCACTACTCTACACAAATCATTAACATGCGTCAAATTCAAATTGAAAAGAAAATTGCCATGCAAAAAATCAGAAATGGTGAATAAATTTCGAGAAAAGGATGAGTCGAATTTGAGAGAGAAGAGAAACCTTTGTTGCGTTGAATCGGTGGAGGTGTGAGATTGGGAATCACGTGAAAATGGAAGAGGAAATCTACGTTGATAATGATGGAGAGAGCTTTGAACTGTGCGTGCGTGTATGGTATTGCTTCACTTGGAACGATGACGGAGAGAAGGTAATATCAACGGGGATGGACACGTGGCGCGATGGTATTGGATGGGGTTCGGTCTGGAGACGTTGGTCACGTGCATCGTCGCATGAAAACAGTGACTGTGAGACGAACAAGGGAGTGGGGCGGGCACGTGGGGCCCGTGAGAGACGATACTTTCTCTTAATGATATTCAGAACCGTGTTCTTCCTTATTTGCCCCTGCTTTTCGACTTAATTTCAATAATGCCATGATTCTACTAATTGTCTATCGAGTGAAAGGAAAATTAAACGTGAATCACACCGGTGAGAATCGTCCACATAATGACAAATTATTGACATCCACTATCTTTTAGGATAAGACCTCCTGTGAGTTGTTTTTTCTTTGAATTCCAGGGTGAGGTAACGTATTTTAACCATTATTACAACTTTATTGTGATTTATTATTACTGAACTTACTACAATGTTAGGCTTAGTTGGCATTGATTTATTATTATGCGGGAAACTGAGATACTTAGGGTTAGTTTGGTAGGAGATAAAATAGGAAAAAAGAAAATAAAGAGGAGAGAAAACATTAAACATTTTTTTAGAGAGAAAATGGAAGAAAAAATTATTTTTAAATACAAAAATTTAAATTTTTCCTTTTTTTTATTTTTTTAATTCAAATTTTAAAATTTTTCTTTTTTTCCTATTTTTCATCCAACCAAATATAAGGTTAATGTTCGCATAAATGTTTTGACCAAGAAATATATCAAAATCACATACTGTATTACATATTATCAAAATTTTAAAACTGTCTTATAAACTGGGAAGGAGTAATATATTTTTGTTTGTGTAAAATTCATTTTAGAAATTAAAGCAAATTTTATCATATATGTGTTATGTGATGGTTTTTGGCATTACGTTATTCATTGAGAAAATATTATAAGTTGAGCCACTCAATAATGTTTTGGCTCCTTAATTTGTTTGAAGAGGAGTACTAACTATTGCACCAACAACGAATGGTGGTACCAGTGATATATTCCGTCATTGAATTCTAATGATGAAACCTAGAAAACATCAAAGGGAGTGCGTGTTAACATGGGAAACAGTGACCTTAATGATTTTTGTGAGATTGAACATGATGAGGAGGATAGAATAGATTTTCTTAATGTTGATACAAATGTCATCAAGAGGAATTGTATAGGATATAGAGTGATGAAGAAAGGCCAAATGACTTAGTAGAGCATTTAGGGTAGTTAAAAATCTTTCAAGAAATGAAATATGACAAGATTGTGTTGCAAATGGGTATTTTTGTTTATTATGTTAATTCATTTTGGGAAGTTTTAAGAGATTGTGATGCAAGAAGGCTATAAGATAATTGGGATTATTAGTAATGAAAAAACAAGACATTTAGTCACGTGTGTAAGAAAAGGATATAAACGGTATTTGCATGCTAGTAAAAATAAAAAAGTGACTTTCTGATATCAACATGTACTAGTGCATACTTGTGTTATAGCAAAATACGCATGGATTGCAAAAAAAAAAAGGTCAAATATTTTTTAGTTTTTATAATTTAGTATTTTTTGTCCTTACAAAAAAAAAATAGTTTTAGTCCTTATAAATTATATTTATTTTGTTTTTTATTCATAAAGCAGTTTAGATATTGCTTTGAAATATGAAAAAAGTGTTATTAAATTATTTTTTGGGAAAAAATAAAACAAACAATATTTGTAAGGACTAAAACAAAACAAAATTATAAAAATAAAAAATAAAACAACGCTAAATTACAAAGACTAAAAATGTATTTAAATCTATAAACAAAAATTCATCTCAATTTTTATAATCAATGTACATCTAATTATGAAGTAACCCAAGAATTATGACAATAAAGGGAAATGATTATTTTAGTTCCTAAATATGTAATTAGATGATAATTTATTTTATGAAAGAATGAAAAATCTAATTTTGTCTCTTAATGATAAAAGTGTGACAATTACGTTCTATTGTCAAGTTTCATTTTATCATTAGATTGTGATGTTCAATGATAAATTTGATATTAAGTTGTATGACATGATGTAATTATCACATTTTTACACATTTAGGGATTGAATCAAATTTTCATCCTTTCAAGGATTAAATTGTCATCAATGTACACATTCAGATACCAAAATAGTCATTTACCCTAAAAATAAAATGAGAAGTATTAATGGTATATTTTCTAGCATACTCTTTTAAATATACTCTATTATTAGTAGAAAGTAAAATTATGATTGGGTATACCTTGAGTGTAAACACATAAAGAGAAATAGCAAGAAATGAAAGAAAAAGGATTGATGTGTGATTGATAAGGGGTGTCAATAAGGTATATGCCATTTTGAAGTGTCCAAAAATCAGGAATCTATATGAAAATGGTTGGAAGATGCATAATTTTCTGATTTTTACTTCATATTTATTGAACTCAATCATATTTTGTAGTTTTCAATAAATTTTAACTGGTTATTGAAAGTACTACATTTGGTCTATATTATAAGATCCAAATACTAAGTGTAATTTGATCTTTTATATAAGATTCGATCTAAAATGTACATTTTATTAATTATTTTTTCACTAAAATATTTTTCATTGAAGTTAGTTCTAGAATGACTTGATAGCTAGTGAGAGAAACAAAACCAATTAATATTTGTTATTAGTTTTATTCATAGGGATATATTTGGAAAATATTAATTTAAGACAAATATAATGTTCTCAACTAAAATAATTAATTTTTTTATCTTAACCAATTAATTAATTAGACCATGACACAATTTGATTAAAATTAAAAAAAAAAAAAACATTTTTAGTAAGCAGATAGAATTTAAATATGCAAGGAATTACACTAAACCGAGGAACTATGCTTGGGTAGACAAGCTACTCTTATATAGTTGTGTTAAAAATGAAAGATCTTTTTTATGCCTAAAAAAATGAAACAATATTTTGTTGGAAGGTATAGGTCATTTATTGGCATAGATAGTTGGTGTTGGAAACTGTGAAAATACTAGGATTTTTTCATTAATCATGACAAGTACATTAGATATATATGTATCAAGTAGCAAAATACTATAATTAAAAAAATTAATAAAATATTGGTTAATAAAGCATTATTCTCACAAAGATTGATACAAATCATCAATAAAAGTTGATTCATTTGATAAAGAGTTAACTCATCCTAAAAGATGTGAGTTCAATTTTCATATTTGAGAACCTTATTGGGGCTCCTTGAGCCTTCAAGTTTGTCCTAATCTTGATAAGCCCTTGAAACTGACTTACCTAAATTTTTTTCAATAAAAAACAAAGATTGATACAAGTGAAGAAGAAGAAGAAGAAGAAGAGAAATTGATTCGATTCAATAAAATGACCAAGGTATAAATATCATTCCTTATCTTCCTAGTAGTAACTTCACATTCAATTCAAGATATCACATGCCAATGTAACTCAACTTGACAAAGTTATACTAAGATCAATTACTTGATTATTTCAAAAAACTTTTTATCCATACTAGGATTTCTAATTCCTAATTTGATTTTGTATTAAAAAATTGTTCTTAAAAACCTATAAGCATAAAGTGATATTTATAGGAACATGATCATTACCACAATAAATTTTAATTCTAATTTTACGCACAATTTCCCAATTATGATGTGAATCATATGATAAATTATTTCCAACCAATAATAGAAAAGTTTAAGAACAGAGATAAACTCAAAAGCACGCATAACATGAAATAAAATTACATAATAAGAAAATATCAAGTTACAGAAGAATCCAAATCAAGTTCATATACCCTAGTTTAAGGAATTTAGTTACACATGCTAAAACATAAAGAAACAAAAAGAATAAAGATAAAAATAGATGAATGATGCATTGTATTGTTGTATCAAGTCTAGAACTCTAATTAAAAATGTTAAATATTTCTCCAAAGCTTTATACTCCTTATGTCCAACCTACCTTTTCTTTTTCTTATTGGCACCTAGGATTGTCTAATATGGTATCTGAGAAACAATCTTCATCTTCGGGCATTGAGGGATTCCATTGCTTTTAGCACTTGAAGTTAAACAGAGAGAAAACGTTGGTGGTAAAAATGAAAATAAGTTAGGGTTTTTATAAATATAAAGCCTTTAATCATTTTTTAATTTGAAGGAAATGATAAAAATTCACTACAATTTTCCCTAGGTTGGACAATGCAATTGGGAGTCAGTTCTCATTGATTAAGTAAAAATGCATCACATTTGGAGCAAGTTTTAAGCACTTGACCAAGTATGTAAGGTTTATGTTTAAGCGTTTTAGTTAAACATCCATTTTTTAGAGGATTGGTTAAACATCCATATTAATCAAGTTTAATGTATATTATTGTCCTATTAGGTCATATAAGAGAAATAAAGCGTAGAATGGTAATTTACTAAGTGTGATGAGTAGAACTAGGTGTAACTATGCTTCAAAATTATTTCTCATAGAACATGAACTTGACACTAAACAAAATAATATTATTGTATTTCAAAATGTGAAAATCATTTTAAAATTCTACGTAAGATTAATTATGATTAATTATCACCAATCATATTAATTTCTATGAGAAATTTAACTACCTACTCACAAAATTAAGTAGAATATTTTACCATCTGTTTCACAATACAATATAAGATTTAAATGAATCAATAATTGAAACTTATATAGAAAATTACAAAAATTCTAAACAATAAGATTTTATTATTTAAATAATATTTCCATTTGTGAATTATGCAAATCAAGTTAATAAAATTTCAAGATAAGAACCATATCCATTTATATGAATTTTGTAATAAGATTTATATGTCAAGAGATAAACTTTCAAAGTGTTTTTGTCCTAAACTTTTTGTGATTTCTAGTTTTGCTCCCAATACTTTCCGTTGATTGATTAATGTTCTCCAATTTTTTTGCCATCCTAAGTTTTAGGTTTTTTCGTCCATTTTGACCGTTAAATGATGATATGGTGTTAGTTTTGTCATTATTTCATTTTATTACGTTTTTGGCAATTCAAAATCACCAAAAAATTATGTTTTTGAAATGATTAAATAACTTGTGGTGGCTTGAACAATTAAGATCCTAAAAACTTAAACTAGTTCCAAACCATTTCATAAACAACAAAAATCATATTCCAAAATCTCATTCTTGTTCTAAGGTTAGAGACATGATCACATTCCAATATATATGAGAAAACCTTTATAAAGGGCTAAGAGATCCCTCTTGTGCAATGAACCCACATGCCTTCGAACACGATGTGGTTGTCATGCATTGCTTTGACAACCCCAATCCTACAAGCAATTTATCAAAAGTTGTCAAATGTTGCAAATGTGACGCATAGCAAGTACCAGTTGTGGCCAGTGGCGGACCTGTGTAGGGGCCTGGTGGGGCCCAGGCCCCCCCAAATTCACTCTTTTTATTAAAAAAAATTATAATTATTTTATAGGCCCCACCATATCTTTACATTTCTTTGGCTTTTCATCTCCCAAAAACAACAGTATTTTTATTTATTTCTAATATCTTTTTCCCAAAAACAGCAGTGCTTTTAATTATTTCA
>PYAF01005081.1:485398-502742 GCA_007407185.1 Glycine tomentella | reverse complement strand
CGTTTCCAAAATATGAGAACTCGACGGGAACAATTGTAAAAAGTTTAGTTAATTTTTTTTTGAGATATTTCATGATAAATAAAATTTTGAGTGCATGATTTATTATATTGTGATAAAAAAATTTATTTTATTATTATCGTATATTCTTTTCGATGTTCAATGCCCCCCCTTGCTCAAAATCCTGGGTCCGCCACTGGTTGTGGCACCTTCAATTCATTTCCATCTTGAACCATGTCAACCCACTCAATGAACCTTCTTGAAATTTCCCTACCTTGATCACCCAACCACCCCAAAACATCATTAGGAATGAGTTCAACACCCAATTAGCTACCACCAAAAGCCTTCCTTACTAGCAATTTTAGGGCACAACCACTCACGTAGTTGCATCGACTAGTACGGATGTAGCTCGCAATGAGTTGTCCAAGGAAATCACCACAGGGCGTTGAATTGAACTTGACGAGGACGAAATCCTAGAGCCCAACCATTGCAAGAGGCTCTGATGTTTCTCGAAATTAAGGGTTTTCGCTAGTGTGAAGGGAATTTCAACAAGAATATGAAGCTTCTCGTGACATTTTTTTTATCTCCAGTGTGGTTCTCTTTGGTCTCATTTTCTTATGCTTCATCATTCGTCTATGTTCTTGAATTTGAATTCGTTCTTTATTTTGGTTGATTTTTCGTGTGTGTTCTTCAATTTATGCCATTTTTAGCCACTAGAAAATGAATCATAATAAAAAGTTGTTGCGTCATCATGTAACTGTGGAACAGACAAAAGGACTAAAATCGAGGATGGAAAAAAGTAAAAAAAAAACGTTGACCAATCAACAAAAAGTATATGAACTAAAACTACAAATTGTAAAAAGTTCATAGACGAAAATCTAATGTTTGAACAACTTGGCATTGCAGAAACAAGTTGAGATTTGAAAACAAAAATATTTTTTTCGAAGATGCCATCAATTTAATTACTACTGTTATGAACATTGCAAGTATTGTTTCTAAAGGCTCCATGTCTTTTGCTATCTCTGAATTCTCTATTTTAAGCTTCTTTTTTTTGTCAAGAGTCATCCAAGAGAGAACCCCAACATCAAGGAAATCAAATGACATCCTTCTCCATGTGGGTGAATAAAATGCAACATCGATGGTGCTACTAAAGGTTCTCCTTGTATTGTCATTACAGTGGGATTTTCAAGGATAGTAGCACAACAATTTTGGGGTGCTTCACAGCTAATATGGGAATTAGAAATTTTTTTATACTGAGCTAATGGGGGAAATCACGACAATTGTAATTACTCACCAAAAAGGATGGAATAGGCTTTGGCTAGAAACTGATTCTATTTTAGTGGTCAAGGCTTTTCGTTCAGACAAAAAAGGTTACGTGGAGAATCACAAAGGGAAATGTTGAATATTATGAAAGAATTTTCATACGAAAGCCACAAATGACTTAGCAAGTGTCTCTTTTTATCCTCTCATGATTCAATGTCGTTCATGCGTTTTCATTCCACTTTTTTTATGTTGTGTTTCAATTGTGTTTTTGTTCATCACTTATGCTCTTCAGCAACACCAAACTGCAATCCAATTAATGCATTTTTGTTCCTCACTTATCCTCTTCGGTAGACCTAAATAATGGTTTCGTTCACTCATTTGTGTTTCTCACTAAATTGCGCTCGTTCTCTCAATATTATTTATGCGTGTAAGCCCTACTGAATCAGATGTTGCTATCTTTACATTTTCCAGACATAGAATCAGTCTTTCTAGACTTAAACCACTAAGGATAAGTGAAGATACTTTTCGTTGCCTCATGTTCTTGGGGTCTTTAGATACACAATGCATATGTGTGGACTGATTTCTTTAGTCTTCTTAAATTTAGAGGCATCAATATGGATTAAATATGACTCATCAATCCTATAATGGTTGCTACAGTTACTTCAAGTATTGAATCCTTTGGAGAATATCCTTTGGGGAAGGAGCTTATAGGGACTCCAAGTAGATTTGTGAAATGGTTACAATGATCGGATATGCTCATCATTGATGGGATAAAGTTGTCCTTGATTGAATCATTTCCATATTTACTTATTAACAGTGGTTTACAGGGGGAAAGGAGGGATGCTTAACTATGTGGGAGGTGACACGATATAGAGGACCTTTTGTTCATACGGCACAAGAGTTTTCTAATTCTATTAATGGTCATCACTTTTCTTTTTTTAATTAAATTAAGGAAAGGAAAGGGAAAAAAAACGTGCGTGGGAGAAACAAAGTTCACGTGGTCGTGCAATTCGTGTAAATCCATTTCATAAGATATAGCATTGTTGATTAGAAATAGGTGGAAAAACTGCTTAGCAATAACTAAGAATATGCTTTTTTTGGTAGCTCATATACATTGTGACAAGAACACTTGTGTAGATAGGTTAGTCACTCATGACACTAGTACTTAGGTGTTTTTTTGGTGGGGATACTTTACCTGTTTTTATCTCTAAAGTTTTCCTTAGGAATAGAATGGGACTTTTGAAGTATAGATTTAGATTATTTCCTATCATGGGTTTGGTTCATGTCCCCCATGATTATTGTACTTATTTTTTTGGTTTTTATATATTTTGGGTGTTTTGCAAGCTAGTTGGTTCAAGGGGTGTTAACCTCGATAGTGAGATATAATAAATCACATTAGAAAGAGGGCTAAATAGTGTGTTAGTCAAAATATAAAATCTTTTCAAATGAAAAATGTTTATTTATAAACAAGTTTATTAAAAATTCTTATCCAATGACTGAGATAAGTTTTCTTAAGTTTAGGTGGACTCTCGTCCAATGATGTATAAAACTTATTTTTCAGTGAAAACCTTGTGTGCAGAATGTATCAATAATGGACTTTGAAATACTTTAATAAGTTAAAGAAGAGCAGTAAAAATGCTTCATTTTATACTGGTTCACTCAACCTGAGCTACATTCAGTTCTCAATTACCAACCAGTAAAGGGTTTCGCTAATCAAACTTGATTACAACAAGTATTCTTTTCTACCACTTTTAGCTTACAAGTATTCTCAAAGTCAGTATTGGTATAACCCTTAGACTCCCATTGAATCTAAGAACACTCAAGTATTATTTTGTCACTAAGTCACTCTTGGCTTTCACAAACAAAAGTTTGGTTTAGAATAAGAGATTCTTTACAACACTCGAAGAGTAAATTTATGATAAAGTTCTAATCTCTCACAAGTACTTTGTATATTACAAAGAATGAACTCAATTAAACTTAGTGTATTTCTCTATAGCTGTTTTTCTTTTCTCTCGTTTCTTGATTCACGACTCTTTTTTTTCTGTATGTGTTTGTTGTCGCTCTTCAAATCTTTATGTCGTACTTATAGAGAGAGACTTGTAATTGCGAAGAGTATCAGGATTGAATAATATGACCATTGTGCAACTTGATCTTATTTGTTTCGTGAAATAAGCAAATATTGTGAGTCTTTGTGTTATAAGATTAGAACTTTCAATATATGTTATTCATAACTCAATATGGTTATTAGACTTATAAAAGGAAATATAAGATTGATTTGCAGATTTATTTCTTTTAAACAAAATCATATAAACTGACATAAATTGCTAATTCAAATAAATGTGCATATTCCAATCGGTGTTTAGATGGACTAAATGAGTACTACTTGCTTCTAGTAGGCGAGGTATCCACTAATGGATAAGTCACACCTGATGTTGCTTTCAACTCATTAAACTTTGTTGACTCACATATAAAAAATTGATTAATACAAATTTATATATTTGTTTCATCAAAATCTTAAGAGGTGTTTGGATCCCCCGATGATAGATCGTCTAATATCTAACAGATAGAATTTTTGGCACCATTATTATGCATTTACATGTCTAGTCTTTATTCAAAAATAGATTGACATAAAGGTAAACCAACTGAAATTTAAACTTTGGATAAAAAAAAAGTTTTTACAAAACAGAAATACCATATAAATTTGATAAGAAAAACACATATTTTGACAAAAAAAATCTTAATATATAAGTCTCTCATTTAAAATAATTTTTTCTCTCAAAATTTAATTTGGGCCTTGCTCATTAGTCATTATTGAGTTAATCTTTATATGGAATTTACAAATAATCTTCGTATTTCCCTAAATATTTTAGCGTAATTATATGGAATTTGCAAATTAATATTTTAATATACAAGACTTATACTTCAAATAAATTGGCGTCAGATCTCCCTATTTTTCGTAGTACTGTATAATTTATTTTATATAATTCAAATAATATTTTTTTTCTGACTGCATAATTCTAATAATATTAAATAATGTTGGTTTTGTTTGTTTTTTCATTATTTTTAGTATTGCACCTGGCCGGTAGTACAGTGGCATTACCATTTTCGTAGTTTCATTCATTTGACCAGCCAATTTGGTAAATTCCACATATAGCTTTTCTAGATTCTAAGTACTTGATGGATCCAAGATACACTTGGCAGATACTTCATATTTATTTCAGTTACTATAATCTGTAGATGATTAACACATCAACGGTTTGGAATAGCCCGACTTAAATATCTTATCCTTCGACACATTATTGCAGCGTGGTTTATTTCGTATACAATTATACATTACTAACACAGAAATATCATTTTAAATTTTACTGATATTTTAACATTATTAATTGATTTATTATTTTTATAATAGTTAATAATTTATCAAATATCATAATTTTTTAATACAATACTGATCAATTGAGTTTATTTTAATTTAAAAAGTCAGGAAACAGAAAAGTTTATGTACACTTGTACAGTTCTTAAAAGTAAACTTGTCAATTACTAGTATATGCATTATCACGGGCAAAAAGTCCAACATAGAGATTTAGCTGTAAGGAAGAGTAAAGCCTGTAAAGGTAGGATTGAAAATGCAGTACTTTCACAAGCAAGGAGCTGCAAAACAAAATAAAGTTGATAAAAGAAAAAGACTTAAAAATTTATAATTACTAATAACTTTCATTAAAAAAAAATCGTTATATTCATGATTTCATACATTTATTTTTTCTTTCATCCCACTTTCATTTTATTTTTCTTCTTATTTCTCTCTTTATTTTTCATCACATCATCTATCACATATTTATTATTTTCTCTCTTCTTTTATTTTTGAATAAATACCTATTTTAGTCACTAAAAATGTAAAATGTTAACAAATTGGTCCCTAAAAGATGAAAAAATAAAATTTAGTATTTGAATATGTAAAAAATATAACAAAATTATCATATCGTTAAGTCTTATCCATTAACTCAAGGATTTGTACCTACATGATATATCTAGACTCAATTATCATTGAAAAGAATGAAATGTGTAGTAATTACTTGGTGGGACTAATTTGTTAGCATATTGTTGATGAACTAACTTGTCAATTTCAAAATTGTTATTTTTTTAAAAAAAATCATTTTTTAAACCTAACAACTTATTGTAATTTTAGTTCATGAACTTAATCACTTACTAATATTTTGGTCTCTAAATTTAACTATGTTTTGTCATTTTGGTTCCTAAAAGCAATTTCTAATTTTTAATTAAATCTCATGTTATATTTATTTTATTAGCATAGATATTACCATATTCTATCACTCCTATTCTTTGTCCCTCATACTTTTCACCTTCCTCTTACCAATTCTTCCATTTAAATTATACTATAAACATGAAATGCATTATGAGTTATTACATAACAGTAGTTAGCGGCTAAATTTAGGTAATTGTTGATAAGATTTTATAAGGTTCCAAACTAGATCTCCTACCTAAATTAAGTTATCATCTTATATGCTATTAATTTGTGTAGAACGTTAGATTAATTAATTAATACATTTTATAGAATAACATTAATCACAAAAAGATAGTTAAAAAACTTGAGAACCACATAAGGGAGATAAATAAAAGTGTTAGAACCATTTTCTTACATACATTTTTGATGAAGTAAGTGTAGTACATCGATCCCCTGTTTTACATATAGGTGATACTTAATTAAAAAATCAAAAGTAAATCACGAACCAAAATGATAGTATGTAATTAAGTTCAGAGATCAAAATGTTAATAAATGATTAAATTCAGGGACTTAAATAATATAAAATGGTTAATTTCAGAGACTAAATTAAAAAAATAATAACAATTTCTAAAACTGACAACTCAGTCTCACTGAGTAAGCAACACACGTGACGATCTTTTCAATGACAATTAGATCCAGAAATGCCACATAGACACGAACACTTGAATTAACGGATGAGACTTAACGATAGGTTGAATTATCACACTTTTTTACACATTCAAAAATTCAATTTTTATTTTTAATTTTATGGATTAATTTATCATCATCTTACACTTTCAAAAATTAAAATGAATATTTTTCCTTTTATTTTTTCTCCTTATCTCTCTTTTGTCCATTCATACACCCAAAAATAGAATGCACAAGCACAGTGATCTTTTTCCTTTAAAAAAAAATATTAATATTATTTATCAAAAACCAACACGACTTGTGCTTCTTTGCATGAAAACGAAAGCTAAAATATCAAAGAGGAGAGACACTTGCCCAACCGCTCAAGCAAAGCTACACTTTATATTTGTCCAGACATGGCTGAAGGCAGATTTGCACGCTTTCGCGGCGAACCACATCATATAATATGGGTCACCGAAGATATCATTGGCGTCCAGATTTTTCCACACACTAGAAAATAGCAATACAAAAGGATAGACTAGAAGGAAGGAACATATTCAATTCTTATATTTTTATAAATCTTGATTCCTGCATTAGAGTATCTAAGAATTTATTTTCGTTGTAACGTTTTTATTAAACCATTTTAATTTTTAAATATATTTATATTAAAATAGTTTTAAACCTAGTTTATTTTTAAATAAGAGATTTTAAATTTCTTAATTAATTTTATTTTAATATTTCGATGTCCTATATAAAAAATAATGTGTTTAATTTTAATAATTTCTTTTTCAGGTTTAGACATGTTGTATCTTTAATTTAGTCTCATTTAATATAACAGAATATTTAATAATAATAATAATATTAATATTTGTTAGTTATATATATATATATATATATATATACTCACTTAAAATATTCTAAAATGCTTAGTGAGACCTTTTTAGAATTTTAACTCCAATGAGTATCATTTTCTTGATTCTTGTAAGTAGTCATCTCTAATTGGATTTTCGTCGTCATATCATACATTCTCAGTGTAATTGATCTATACAATCGATTTGGACAATAAAAAGAAAACTAATTGGTGGGTATTAAAGTGGAGGAGGGGAACTTATATGCTTTTTCACAAGTTTTTTTTTTTTTGAAAATATGAAAAAATCATATTAACCAAAAATATAGATACAGAATACTCAAGGCATACCCTGGAACATCAAAAAAAAGCTAAACAACACTTGCCAAAAAGCAAATATGGAAATACCGGCCAATACAACACCAGAAAACAAAAAACAACACATTTACTAATACAAGTGCATTAAATGAGCATATCTAAGAATTCAGAATTTAATTTTACCAATTAAATCCGAAATCTTCAATCTGTGGTTATCAAAAAGCATACAATTCCTATGTGACCGTGTACAAAAAACCATAGTAGCAAAAGCCAAACACCGGACTTTGCCCCGGATACCAGAAGTAGCACGACAATGCACTAAGCTGTTCATATTGCCCTGGAGAGATATTTCTTCTCGAAAATCCCACCCAATCTCTGATCTCGGCCCAGACTTTGAGCACAACCCTGCAAGAGAAGAAGAGGTGATCATTTGTCTCATTGGCTGCATTGCAGAATCGGCAAGAGGTTCCTTTGTCCATAAAAGGAGCTCGGTCCAAGGTAAGACATTTTTTATTGGCAGCAAGCCATAAGCAGAAAGCTTCCTTGGGGAGAATACCACTATTCCAGACCACTTTAGCCCAATGTCGTCTTGGGGACGGAACACGAAAATAGTCATAAGCTTTACCGGCATCAAATTTACCAGCCTGCATCCAAGCATTCAGGGCCATAACAGCTCGGTCCAAATCCCCTTCCTTCAAAACCAAAGTGTCACGGAATTGGAAGAGCCTTTTCACAAGGGCAGAATCAGATTTTGAACAAATGTAGTGCCAGGCCAAGGTTCCCCTAAGATAAACATGATGAATCCACTTCACCCATAAGGACTCTTTGATGGCCGAGATGTCCCACAAGACTCTAGAAAGTAGGGCATAGTTCCAATCCTTTAGGCTATGAAGGCCGAGCCCCCCCCCCCCCCCCTTCATCCTTAGGAGAACACACCACTCTCCAAGCAACAATAGGCTTCTTTTGACCAGTTTTCCCTTTACCCCACAAGAAGTTCCGACAGAGAGCATCAATTCGGTCAACTACAGCCACAGGCAGAGGAAAAAGGCCCAACCAAAAATTCACCATCCCTCCAACCACTCCACTGATTAACTCCAACCGGCCAGCATAAGATAGAGATTTCCTATGCCAATTCTGAACAAGGTCCCCAATCCGGTTAAGAAGAGGAGAGTAATGGCAAACGTTAAGTCGGGATGCCATAAGGGGAATACCGAGGTACCTATCTGGAAAAGTGCCTGATTGAAACCCGGTCAACTGGAAGAGCTCGGCCAAAGGAACCTCATCCACACCGACAGAGAAGACGCTGATTTCCCCTGACTGATAGACAGCCCCGAGACATGACAAAAGCTATGCAGCTTGTGATACATGGTTGCAACAGATGAATAATCACCTCTGGAGAGGAGAACAATATCATCAGCAAAGGGCAAGTGGTTAATGTTAATTGCGGCACAAGCTAGATGGAAATTATATAGCATGTTATCCTTAAGGCCATTTAACTCACGAGACAAGTATTCCATGCAGATAACAAAGAGGTAAGGGGACAACAAGGTCTCCTTGTCTCAACCCCCTTCCACCATCAAAGTGACCATAGAGACGTCCATTGACGGAAACACTATAGGAAGTGGTCGAAACACATTCCATAATCTAATTGCTGAAGACTGCTGGGAAACCCAAGTTATGAAGCATCCACTTAAGGAAGTCCCACGAAATAGAATCGTAAGCTTTGTGCAAGTCAATATTAAGCATGCATCTAGGGGATATCCTCTTCCTGGTATACTTTCTAATTATCCCTTAAACCAAGAACACATTGTCGGCCATTCTCCTTGATTTAACAAAAGCTACCTGCGTCGGGTCAATAATAGACGAGAGAACTGGAACCAACCTGTTAGCTATAGCCTTAGAGATGATCTTATAAATGAGGTTACAGCAAGAGATGGGCCTGAATTGATTCACTCTGTTGGCTTCATTAGACTTGGGAATTAGAGCTATGAAGGCATGGTTCACCTGCTTGAGGAGTTTGCCCGACTCAAAAAATTCCTTGACCACATCACAAATGTCACCACCAACAATAGACCAAGCTTTTTTGAAAAACATGGCATTATTATAGCCGTCAGGGCCAGGCGATTTATTAATGTCCATCTTAGATACAATGTCCCAAACCTCAGCCGCTGAAACAGGCTTAAGAAGGTCGGGGTAGCAGTCAGGAGAAACCCGGGATCCATTCAAACAGATATCCACAAAGGGGACGTCACAATTGACCCTGGTTCCTAGAAGGGCCGAGAAGAAATTAGTGAATTCTGATCCAATGGCTGCTTGGGAGGTGGTGAAATTACCATATTCTTGAATAATGGTAGGAATAAAACGCGCATTTCTTTCCCTGTTGATGAGGGAATAAAAGAACTTGGAAATCCTGTCTGCAGCAACAATAAACTTGTTCTTCGACAATTGAGCTAGCATTCTAGACTCAGCAAAACGGAGCTCAATAATACTCGCTCTATCCGACGCAGCCTTAACCACAAGAGCATTATCCTGGGGTCTGTCTTGGATACTGGTGAGAGCAGCATGATAATCCACCTCAGCTTTATTAATGCGATCAGACAAACCACTAAATTCTGATCTATAAAGGCGCTTGAGTGCAGGCTTGAGCATCTTCAGCTTTTTGCAGACATGGTACATCTTGCAGCCATGGATCACAGATGACCAGATAAATGCTACTACTAGGAGGAAATTCTGGCTATCCGCTATAGCATTATTGAACTTGAAGGCAGTATTTCCTCTCGGCAAATGGGGATCTAAATAAACCACCAGGGCAGCATGGTCCGATATAGACATAAAGTCAGAGACCATGACATAAGAGTGACAAAAATTTTCCAGTCATTGAGAGTTACACAAAGCCCTGTTAATTCTGCTCCAGATTGAACCATTTGTCCACGTGAAAGCACTACCACAACTATTCAACTGGTGAAGGCCCAGATTCGAACAACAGCTATTGAAGTCAGCAACTTCATAATCAGAAATAGCCGAACCATTCTTCCTATCCTCCGGGTTCCGGACACTATTAAAGTCTCCAAGAATTATCCAAGGACCATTAACAAGGCTCTCAAAATCAAGTAGGGACTGCCAAAGTTGTCTCCTTTCAATTATGGAGTGCAAACCATACACGAAAAAGGCCCAACCAAGGTACCTATTAACCTTACAGAAAACTTTGCATTGGATAGTCTTAGCTGAAACCTCCAGAACATCCACCTCCACCCTATCCTTCTTCCACATGAGGATAATTCTGCCTACTTTATGATGGGCCAAATTATGGGCATAGCTCCAATCATAGAACTTCTTACTCATAATGAACCTCAAGAAGGAATTATCCAGCTTGGTTTCCAAAAGAGCAACAACGTCAACCTCCTTAGAGTACAAAAAGTTAAGCACCGCACGGTGCTTCAGGGGCATATTAAAGCCCCTAACATTCCAAGAGGAGAGGATCATGGTTTCTTACGGGAAGGCCCCTTCCCGTCAACAACATGATGTGAGTATTTCTTCTCCCCAGTGCCTGTCTTCTGTGGTTTGTCTAGAGGTTTCTTCACTTCTGGTAGTAGTGGCCCCTTCCTCCTAACTCTCACCTTCTTCTTGACAAAGCCCATGTCATCCTCAGGCTGGTCTTGGTTAAGAATAACCTCACTATCAACAAGCATGGCTTTCTGCTTGTCCAGGTTCTCCTTTCCCTTGTCCAACTTGTCATTGGTTGTCCTATTGGGTATGGCACATGGCTGATCACTGACAGCCTCTGTCTCAACATTCTGAGGGGCAGCCTCCACTGGGATTTGGAGGTCTCCACACTGATTTTCCTCCTCCACAGGCCCATGTTGGTTTTCCACCTCCTCTATTCTATGTTGAACCTCCACCCCCTCTGATAGCTCCTTATTACTTACTGTTTCAGTTACTAAGTTAGGCGGCTTAGCTGCTCTTTTGGCTTGTTGAAAGGTGTAGCTATTAGTATTATGCCCTATCATTTTACAGCCGGTGCAGAACCTAGGCTTGGTCTCATAATCAATCATTTGCTCAAACGGGGAGCCATCTGGAAGAGAGAACTTCACCTTCCTTACAAGTGGTTTTGACACATCCACTTCAACCAAAACTCTAGCATATGCAAACGATTCGAACTCTTTTGTTATCCTGTCCGTTCTAATAGGAGTCCCTACAGATGACAGGATTTTACTCAGAGCACTTTGTGACCATAGCCTCAATTGCAAATTGTGGAGCTTGACCCAAACCAGAACTCTGCTTATCTCCTCATTCCCAAATGCAAAAAATTCAGGCATCTTCTTCATAAGTAGGGGCCTCTAAAAAACAAAGTAGGGTCCTCCAAAAAGCACTTTCTCTAGGTTTTCATTCGAGTCAAATTTGAAGATCAACCAACCACTGGGGTGGACAGAATACTGAAAAGGAACTCCCCACTTATTGCAGACCTCCATAAGAGCCTTCTTCCCCGGAAACCGTCCTGCCACATACCCAATGGTACAGGAGGCACAAGCTTTCTGCAGGGGAACACAGTCCTCCTTAGTCAAATGGATATTCTGCTCAGCACACTCTGGCTTGTTGGTTAGCACTAATCCTTCAAAAGGAGCCCTACTGTTCTCGAAAAGACTGGACCAGGTAGGCTTAGGCGGAGCCTTGACTGGTGGTTCATCTTCTTCCAACTCCGGACACTCTTCTTCATTTCCTACTGATGATGAATAATCCTCAACAGCAACAGAATTAGTATCCTCATTCCCCAAAGTAACAAAGACACTCTGGGAAGGTGTGGCTAACTGACTACTCTCAGGAAGTTTTTAGAGCACCTGGTCTGCACCCGAGGTGGACGGAGCCACTGGGTTTCCATTGTCTTGCACTTTTCTCTCAGGAAAAACATCAAGCACATGGTGTGCATCAAACATTGGGGTTTCAATGGTGTCGTACGAACTGTTCTCGGCCACCAAATCCTTCCCCCGTGAACCCAAACCCTTCTTCCCCTTCCCCATGTTTCAAGACACGGGGGGCATGGAAGAAGCTGGAATCGAAAAAGGGACCGAACCTGCAAGAGAAACTCAGAGAAAAGAGGAACAGGCCAGGAATGCTATTCCTCCAAAGATGAAGAGACCAAGCAGAATACAGCACAAAGCTGATACAATGGAATCACAGAATACACAGAAATTGTGGACCTCTCAAAAGCAGAAAAAATTATAGCAAAACAAAACAGAGAAGCTTGAAAATAAAAGCTACAATCTTCTTCCAGCAGTGATTCCAATAGCCGCGAAACCGTCTTCTCTGGAAACTTCGAAGTCGCGAAACTTTCTGGTCTTCCCGTCTCGGATCCTTCAGCAGGGGAGCTTGGGATGAAGACAAATCCTCCCTAAACGCGAATCCTAGCGGCGCTCAACCTATCGCACGCCGAGAAAGAGTCTCCCTAGGAAGTAAGCCGCAACTTCCAAAAATTGCTTTGACTCGCTCTGTGGAAGAACGACTAAGGATAAAGGGCGGAAGCCCCCTTCCCCGCGAACCCTAGCGGCGCCTCTTCAGCAGGAGATACCCACTTCTAATACCAAAACAAAGAAGAATGAGATTCGAAAAGGCTTCAAGCAGATGAAAAAGCACTGTTAGTTCCTTCCACACGTCCACATGTCAGCTTCCACTACAAATATCACCAATCCGAAACGCATAATAAATGCTACAAACCAACCAGCACTCACAAGAAGAAAATAAAAGCACTACGGAGGGAAACCACTAACCCCCCACGGTGGAAAAATCCACAAGGAGGCACCCAAGGAGGGGGGAGATGTTTCGATCAGTATCCATGACTCCCTTATTTTGGCTTTTCACAAGTTTTAAATTGTGATTTGATGGTGATTCCCTGTACATACCTAGGGATACCCATTGGAGCCAATCCTAGAAAGCAATCAACATGGTAGCCAGTGGCAGATAAAGCCAAGAGGGACTTGCAACTTGGAGACATAGAAATCTATCTTTTGGTGGCTTTATTTGCTTGATCAAGTTGGTACTTTCGTCAATATTTTTTTTCATGTCTTTCTTCATGATGGCAAAGGTGGTGGTGAAAATCTTGGTTTCTTTACCAAGGAACTTCTTGTGGGGATCCTCGGATGGGGAGAGAAAGCTACATAGATGAAATGGGGACAAGTGTGTCGTCCAAAGCATCTAGGGGCATAGGGATCAAGGATATAAGTAACTTTAATAAGGCTTTGTTGGGTAAGTAGAGGTAGAGGATCATAGTTGAACCAAACAACATGTGGGCAAGGGTCATTAGAGGGCAAGGGTCATTAGAGCTAAGTATAGCGAGTTTAGGTCTTAGTACTAGATACTTTTGTAGTGGTTGGTCATCTTTGTGGTGGAAGGATGTGGCGCACACTTTAGAGGGGGAAGGTTCAAGATGGTTGTGACCTAATGTTGAAAGGAGAGTAGTCATGGGGATAAAGTGAGTTTTGGGAGGATAAATGGGCTAGTGATGATAAATTAAAGGTTTCCTTTAATAGACTATTTGCTAATTAAGAACATAAAGTGGCTTTGGTGAGTGACATGGGTTGTTGGGAGGAAGATTCTTGGGAGTAGAATTTTAGATGGAGAAGGCCTTAATTTGAGTGGGAAAAATATGTATTGGAAGGTTTTTTAAACTCATCAATTCTATGTAGTTACTAAAAGAGGGGAGGGATTATCTCTGGTGTAAATTGGAAGTCGATGGTGTGTTTTCAATTAAAAGTGCCTTCAGTCTTCTAAACAACCATAGTAGTGTGGAACCAAATTTTGTCTTCAAGGTGATTTGGTCCATTCCAACACCTTCTAAAGCACAAGCTTTCGCTTAGAAGGTTCTTAAGGATAGGATTCAGTCTCGACATAATTTGGCAAAGAGAAGAATTTTGGGAAGGGATGATGATACAAACGACCCTTTCTATTCGCAAAAAGTGGAGACTACAAGGCATATGTTGTTGTCTTGTAATTTTGTGTAAATATATAGTTATCAGATAATGATCATATTATGAAAGTTCATTCAATATCATTAGAAGCAGTTCAACCGAATTAACTCCTAACTTAATTGAAATCACAAACTAGATTAGAATATCATTCAAACAATCTGTGATTAAAATTCGAAATTAGGAAATAAATCCATAACTTAATCTGTTTTCAATCCTAAACATATTCATAATCATGAAAATCAAAAAGAGGATTGAAGAAGAAGATGAACATTCACAACAAAAATTAAAATACCAAACTAGAACTCAAATTCTCCTTGCTTGGACTCAATCCTTGGAATGAATGACTATTTAGCCTTCCATGATAATCATCAGTGGAAGAGCCACAAAATTTTTGTAAGAAAATAAAAGAATAGAGATGAAAGAAAGAAGAAAAATGAAAAACAATGAAGAACAATTGAGAGAAAAAGATAAAAAATATTTTAATTCTGAAAACTTGCAGAAGAAGCTATAAATTATGTTTTGTCCTCCTCAAAGTAACTCCTAGCTACACTAATATATAGTGACTGCATAGAATGAAGGATGAGCTCTGATTAGGCTCATCTAAACCAACTAATGATGCTAATCACACCAATTAAAACCCAAACTCCCAGCCTAAAACTTAAGTGCAAAGGTTCCAACTTCCAATCCTAATTTGACCCTCAAACAGGCAGAGTTGTCCCAATCTTATCTCTGACAAAATTGTAGTTTTTTTTCTTATCTTTTCAGGGACTATTCATAAGCTCCATTTGGAGTTCTTTAGAATCCTCTAGGTCCTGCACAAGGAAGATAGGTCAAGTAAGCACAAAATCTAAAAATAAGCAACAATTATCAATTAAGTCCAATTATTTGCCTAAGACCAAAAATGAGTTAAAGTGAGAAAATAAGAATCCAAGAGAATTCAAATAAGATAAGAAGAATAGAAAAATACTAAACTGAAAACGCTCAATCAGCTAACATACTAACATGTGCAATAGTTATGTACATGAAATTTGAGTTGTTTGTTGTTATATGGTTTTGTGGGCTTTTGAGGTTTAGCGTTTAGGATTTATGATTTTTGTGTATCTTGTGTGCTTTTTTCTTTGTGGGTAGGGTATTGTGTTTCGTGTGTGATTTTCTCTTTGCATCTTTGTTTTTGCAATCTTTATGAGGTATCACTCGTAAATCCTTATTATTTATCTATTTGGCTTATCAGAAAAAAAGAGAGAAGAAAACAAAGTGTTAGTGGGAAAGAGAAAAGTAATGATTTGATATTTTTTTTTTTGTAAATAAAGTAAAGCAAATTTTTTACTACAACACTTTAATTTCTTTCTCTTGAACTCTTTGTTGTGAAATACTAATTAATAATATATCAATGTGACTGCTCACAAATATTTATCTAAATTCCTTCCTTTCAAGTATCAGCTCGTAAATAGTTACTTTGCATAAAATAATTATTAATTCATAAAATATTGTTTTATTATTTTTCATGAAAGAATCATTATTCTCATTGGATAATTAAAAGAGTTAAATTTAGTAATTAACTAAAACTATTTTCAAAATAGATAAGGATCTTTCCAAACAGCTCCCTTGGTTCCTAATTGTAAGACTTTTTTAAAAAAATTGTTTATCCATTTTTATAAGACCATTTTCTAATTTCTATATGTATTAATATTTTTTTTTACATACCCTTGCTTAATTATTATCTCTCCAAACATTAATGAGAAATAAATAAGTGGATAAAGAGAATAAAAGGGTAATTTTGGAATGACAATACAAATAACTGACAAATTTAATGCGATAATTATTTTTCTTAACGAACATAAATTAATTGAAAGAATCTTATAATTAGAGATGGAGGGAATATGACCAAATTACCTTATTTCTTACGGGAGTGTCGAATTCTCTTTAGATGTGGAGAGGATAAATTGTTTCTTAACTTTGTGTGTTGAAAATCATAATAATGCCTAAGGTTTTAACCTATTAAGATTTTTATTATCTCATAAGGGACCAAACTGATTTTCACTTATTAAATCCATATCATTTTTTTGTTTGCAGTTTAATAGACTCATTAAATTAGATAACTTATATTAAGTTTATCTAAATATAATAAAAAACTAATAGAAATAATGATATGAAATATAAATCATATTAATTAATTAGAAATTATAAAATTCGTTACTATATATACTCATCTATACATCATACCAGAAGTCACAGGATAGGATATTAACATGTGAAGTGTATTTTCATCAAATCTCCCACAAAACTAGTTTGGTCTTTTGTGTTGAAAACCAAGTGACAGTGCAAAATAATCACTATTTGCACCCCTTAAAATGCTAACAAAGTGAAAATAACACTAGACTACTATTCTTTGGCTGCACCATAGTTTCACTAAACGCACTTTAACAAATTTTTACTTTTTACATTCTTAGCCCAATCTAATTATTTTATTTCCCTTCCCTTGGCCCATTGATCACACAACATTATTACAAATAATTAAATTAATGTTTTCTTATTTAATAATTTCAAACATATCAACTCATTATAGAAATAAAAATCAATTAAATAAATACCATAATACAAATAAATAAATCATGCAATTTAATCAAGGCAAAAATTTTAAAAAAATACAATTTAATTATTTAATTAGCAAAAGGGGGCAGTTTGAACAAAATTTGGGAATTTGGGGTCATCCAACACGCCCTGGCTAGGCGTGTTAGGGTGCCCTGATCCCTATAAAAGCCCCTGCAAATGGCATTTGATCCATTCCGCCTTCTGTCTAAAAATCGCTCTGCCTTCTCTCTAAAGCTTGGGTCTTGATATCCTCTGAAGCAAAGCCCTGTCGAATTCGAAGCGTTGCTGACAAGTAAGTCGATTTAACTGACTGTGCTTTGTATTTAGTTTGTTGTATTATCAAATAAGAAAATTGTTTGGATCATACGAACTTGTTAGGGACATATATATTAGGTTAGTGACTAGGGTTTTAGGTATTGTAGTTTAGTTTAGGGTTTAGATTCATGGTGTGTTGTGTTG
>PYAF01005081.1:472314-485298 GCA_007407185.1 Glycine tomentella | reverse complement strand
TAATCACGACATATGCCCTAAACCCTAAACCTAGATATGTCCCCCAGGCCGTAAACCCTACTAACGATGTTAACCCTAATACTAACCTAAATTACGTAACCCTAATCACTACCCCACACCCTAAACCCTTATCCCATTGTAAACCCTAAAACTAACCTGAAATACCTAAAACCCTAGTAACTAACCTAATATATATGTCACTACCAAGTTCATATAATCCTAACCATTTTCTAATTTCAAATATAACAAAGTAAATATCAAGCACAATCAGTTAAATGGACTTACTTGTCGGCAGCGCTACGATTTCGACAGGGCTTCGCTTCAGACAATTCAGCACCCGAAATCTAGAGAGAAGGCAGACCTAATTCTAGAGAGAAGGTGCGAAATGGCAAATGTCATTTTCAAGGGCAATATATAGGCATAGGGCACCCTAACACGCCTAGCCAGGGCGTGTTTAAACACGCCTAGCTTGGGCGTGTTTAAACACGCCTAGGCAGGGCGTGTTTGGTGACCCCAAATACCCAAATTTTGTTGAAACTGCCCCCTTTTGCTAATTAAATAATTAAATTGTATTTTTTTTAAATTTTTGCCATTTAATCAAACATACAATATAAATTTAGTTACTAATTAAACCAAGTTATACAACATAAACCAAGTTATCTAACAAAGTAAAGCATTTAGAGTGTGTTTGAATAGAGAATTTTAAATTTTAGGGAATTTGAAATTCAGGAAAATTGAAATGCATCAATTAAAATTCTTGGATTTTTAAAATTTCTTGTTTGGATAACTCAATTTAAATTTTTTTGTTTGGATAAAACAATTTAAATTTCTTATATTTTAAATTCTTTATTTGAATTAAATAATTTTATTTATTTTTTTTTTATTTTTTCTCACATTAAATTTTGAAAATTGAAAAGTTATCTTCTCCCCTCTCTCAGTATCTTCTCCACTCCCCTTAAATTCACGCTCCCCCCTTTAACCCTTCTCACACGCTCTCTCTCTCTCTATGATAAAAAAAAAACATGAATTTGGATACGCAACCCAGAACGACATCGTATTGGTGCTACAGTTGCACCCGTTTCATGCACATCTCTCGTCCACCGCCGCATCTCCCTCTATCAGCCTCTGGATGCTCCTCACCTCCCCCTTCCTCGCCACCACGCACAACCCATCCCCCAGCCACAGCGCGTCGTGTTGAGTACAAGTGTGAGGTAAAGTCCCACATCAGATAGAAATGAAAAATTTGAGCACTATATAAGTGAGGAGAAGACCCATAAACCTGAGCCTTAAGGTTTTTTGGGTTAAGGTGTGGTGTCTAATTCACTTATATGATTGCTTTTGTAAATCTCTCTGATATTTACCCGTCGATTTCCCAACAATTGGTATCAGAGCCGATGGTTCGTCTTTGTGACTGGCTCGGACAAGTAAGAAGGTGTTTGTGGATCCATGGACAAAGAGATCCATTGTATCGAAAGTCTTCCTAACGGGTGAGTCCATGCTTTGAGGTCAGGCAGCGAGTCCCGCAAGTGTTGCGACGGTACAAGTTTACTAGAGCATAAGCTCTAAGGGCCACTACTTGTGAATTGCGAATTTCGCTCGAGGGGGAGACTACCATGTGGAAGAGACTCACACTTGAGGGGGAGATTGTTGAGTACAAGTGTGAGGTAAAGTCCCACATCGGATAGAAATGGAAAATTGGAGCACTATATAAGTGAGGAGAAGACCAAGGTTTTGGGTTAATGTGTGATGTCTAATTCACTCATATGATTGCTTGTGTAAATCTCCTCGATATTTATCCCTCGATTTCCCAACACGTCAAACACGCGTGTATGTCGCGCAGTCCTACCGTTAAAGTTCCCCACGTCCTTGTTAGCATCCTTGTTTAATAACAGCTCCACCATGCTCTCGTCTCCCACCCTCGCCGCTGTCGATGAACATTTATAAATTTTAAAATTCCTACCTTTTAGAGAAGATTTAGAATTCTAGACTTTTAATTAAAAACAAATTCCATTTTAAAATGATAAAATTTAATTTTTTTCTAAATGAATATCCAAACAAATTATTTAGGATGGGAGAATTTTAAATCTCCTAAATAATTACTTTCCCCATTTCAATTTTCTCATCCAAACAGACTGTTAAGGAATTAGTGACAACTTCTTGCATTTTTAATTCCTTCACATCAAACAATTTCATATTAAAAAATATTTAAATTTCTTAAAATGCACCAAACATATAAATTCATATAAGGTGAAAATCGGGTCATAACATTTTTAGCACCTTGGGACACACAATTAAATAACCTTTTCCAGTACCTTGGGTGATGTGATGCAACGCCTTTCACCACCAGACCATGTGCACATCATCAAGTCAACTGGTTCAATCGACTCTAAGTTTCATTTGTTTAATATGGTTTAAAGCCACTTTGGTCCATAATGTAGAGTTGGGTCACTTGCATTTCAAATCCAAGAGGTGGCTCAATACAGTCCTATGCCTGATTTCTGGTTTGATTGACGAAGTAAGTTGGGTTTTAAAACATTGGACCCAACTAATTAAAAGCCAAAATTAATAAATGTTGTAACTATGTAGATTTAGTAATTTTATTGTTTTTTAAATTATACATAAATAAAAATGACTAAAATAAAATTTTGATCCCTTATTAGAAATTCAATTTGTTCCCTTAAGTTGAAAAGTTTCATTTTGGTATCTTAGAGCATCCTTAGTGGTAGATCCCAAATTGCGATCTTAGACCACTTTTTGGTGGATCTCACAATGCTACATAGGATTGAAGATCTCTAAAGACTTCGTCCATTTTTTTCTTTAGTGGTAGATCTCATTTTGAGATCTTAGCTAACTTTTAAGGGTCATACATGGACCCCACTTTTAAATATTTATTAAATTAAATATAATTAATTCAGTAATTAAATTTAATTAATAAAACATGAAAAAAAATATATGAATATTAAGAAATGGAAAAATTTAAATAATTTTTATTTTTGACTAAATGTTAAAGAAATGAAAAATACATAAATATGATATTAAAAAAAGTGCAAGACATTAATTCTAAAGAAAAATCAAATTTCATTATTTCTGTGACTGTAACATTCCCAAATATACTCCACCAAGTTTGCTTGAAGTTGTTGATGAATTTTCCTTGTATGCATAACGCGTCTTGTTTGCAAGTATGTAATAGAGTTAGGAGAAACACCACGAGATACTTCAACATTTGAAATGTCATTATCTACGTGATCATAATTAACATCGACATTACCATTAAATGTATCTCGTTCGTCTTCGACAATCATGTTATGCAATATAATGCATGCCAACATTATATCCTTTATTGTATCCATATTCCAGGCACGTAATGGACCACATATAATTGCAAATCGAGATTTGAGCACACCAAATACTCATTCCACATCCTTTCTCACTGCTTCTTGACATTTTGCAAATAATTTTCTTCTGGGACCTTATGGCATTGGTATGGTCTTCACAAATGCGGTCTAATTAGGATAAATATCACCTGCAATATAGTACCACGTATTATATGGAGTTCCATTAATTGTAAATTGTATTGGAGAAGCTCGACCTTGCAAAACGTCATCAAACATATACGATTGATTTAACACATTGATGTCATTGTTTGAACTCACAACTCCAAAATATGCATGCCAAATCCACAAGTCTTATGAAGCAACTGCTTCAAGTATTATTGTGAGTTTGCGATGATCACCTCTACGAAATTGACCCTGCCATGCAAGTAAACAATTTTTCCACTCCCAATGCATGCAATCAATAAAACCTAACATACCTGGAAACCCTCGTGCATCTCCAATTTGTAGTAGGCAATTTATATCATTGTTGTTGGGTCTTCTCAAGTACTTTTCTCTAAATATCTCATTAACACCCCTTACAAATTTTTGTGATCATTGAGTTGCAGTGCATTCGCCAATTCTAACGTACTCATCCACACAGTCAGTAGGTGATCCGTATGCTAATATACGAATAGTTGCAGTGCACTTCTGCAATGGCGAGAGACTCATTCTACCAATAGCATTAGGTCTCATTTGGAAATAGTCATCGTGATTACTATGAGCGTTGACAATTAGGTTGAACATTTGTCGCCGGATTCAGAACCTACGTCGGAATTGAGTCATTGTGTATACCGAATTTTCTAAGAAGTAGTCATTCATCAATCGTAGATGTCCATCTTCACGATTGCGATTAATGACTCTTCTAGACCTTATGTGTTGAATGTTGTTGTTGTCTTCTTGATATTGCATCACACATAATTAGCTCATGATTTGTTCATCACTATCGTCGTCAAGTGTTTCATAAACATTTTGTTTTCAAACTTTGTCGAAGTCATTATTTTGATCCATTGTATGAATGATTAATTGCATAAACAAGTGAAAAAAGAATGTTGTTTGTAGGAGATGTACAACAATGAATGAGAGTTGAACAATTAAATAACTTATTATGCAATGGCTAGTTTTATAATGACTAGTTTCATAATTAAAAAAAATTGAACAAATTAAAAGACGGTTACAAGAAATTAAAAGACAATTATAACAAATTAAAACTATCTAACAAATTAATACTAGATTCCTAGTTTACGCCTAATTATTTTACAAAAGACTTGATGGTCTTCAAGTTGAGTTAAAGACATTGTAGATGTGTCATTCATTAGAATGTCGTAATACTCCTTTTCCAATTCTTTCTCCCTTAAGACGGCTAGTTTGGCGTTGACAATATTTCTTTCCCTCATTGCTTCCTCTATACTAGTCAAGTCCACAACATTGGTAGATGTTCCTACTCCTTTCCCCTTGCTCTTCCTTTTAGCTGCCTTTTGTCCCATTTGACGGACAATTGGAGACGGTGTGTCAGCTTCAGCATCTTCGATCGGTGTTTCTGGATTAGATGACGATGAATATGTCCCAGATGTGGAAATCTTCATCCTTTTCGAGCAATTTTCAGGAACTGGCCTAACCATTTCGATTGAATTTTTAGAAGTCGCCAAGCATGTTTCAAACCAAAATCGCTTCCTTCGTCTTCCTTCCAGATGGCATATGCATCAAGCATGACATCATTATCCATTCAACCACTTTTCTTCAATGAAATTGCTTGCTTGTAATGACCCTTGAATTTTTGCAAGGCCAAATTAATTTTTTGTCATCGTGATTTCAGTTAATTCACTGATCTTTCGCGGAGTTCACTTCTAAATTTGTTGTAATTTTCTGTAACTCTCAACCAAAACGCTTATTTTCCTTGACCAACACCAACAATTGGATCAATTGAAATGTTGATCCATGAACTAATAAGGTGTGTATCTTCTTCATTTGCAAAGGCGACTTGAGGCTTCCTTTTTGTAGAATACCCTCATATTTCCTCAACAACGGTATATTCTAGCCCAATTTGGGTAAAAAATTGTGAATGAACTTCATCATTTGAAAGGAAATGTTTGAGAACTTTGAGAATTTACGGTGGAAGGGGTTTGAGTGTTTGACATAAAATAATTTGGTGGTGGTGGTAAAAAAAAAAGAAGGGAAAAAAGGAGGATGATTTTCTAAATTTTGGGTTAAGGAGACACGTGGTAATTTTGTAAAAAAATTTATATAAGTTTGTCAATCAAATTGATTTGGATCCATTTCACACAAATAAAATTTAACTCAGACTGAGATTGAGATTGGATAAAAGAGATTGACAAATGAAGAATGAGAATGACAATTGTATGTACAAATTTTGTGTATGTTAAACCAATTTATAAGATATTTATGTGTAAAAACAATTTTTTTGCACCATCTTGTACTATACAACTAAGTTTTTAAGTTACCGTTACTGTGTACACAGTAACGGTAACTTTTTTTTCCACATGTTCTTTTTTGTTTTCCTTCTTCTTTTTCTCTTTTTTTTCCTTCTCCATGTCTCCTCTCTTCACAACACTTTTTCTTCTTCTTTTTTCTCCTCCCTCTTTCCTCTAAGAGGTTGCGCCTCCTCCCCCCTTCCCCTCCGTCGTGAACCACCCCCTTCACCTTTGTCGATATGTCTTTTTTTTTTCTTTCTTTTTTGTGTTTTTGGTCTGTTTTGTTTTCTTTCTGGTGCTGCAATGGCTAGTTCTTCATCTCTTTTTCAATTTTTTTCTCCTTTGGTACCACCATTTGCTGTTAGGGAGAGAAAGGAAAAAAAATTATTTTTTTGAACACTATGCAAATCTTCAGGGTTTTTCTACAAGAACTCATTCTCCACGTTGGAGATCTGTTCAGATCCTTTATTGAAAGATCTAGTGAAGACCAGATCTTGAACTCAAGATCTGACACTAAAGATGCTTTAAGGTGCCATTGTTAAGCCAAACACGTCCTTTTGTTAGTTTTCAAATTAACGATTTTACTTTTGATTGATATATCTTCTCTCGCAATTTGTCATGTATCACTAGTTAAAAAAATAGTGACAAACTTGGTCTACCGAAGATACTTTAAAAAGCTAGAGTGGAAGTTTTAAAACTTGAGAAATAGACAAAATTGAAACAAAAAATTCAGGTGAGAGATAAAAAATCAATTTAATCTATAAACTTTCATAAAAAAATGGTCCATTTTTGGGTTTGTTTGTATGCTTAGGCCTATAGACTTATTGACCTATTTATGGGTCTTCTATAAAATAGGTAATGTAAATAGGCTTTTAGGCCCGACCAAACATTTAAACATGTCAGGTCGAGACCTAAAAAATAGTCAATAATAGGTAAATATATCAAACTCAAGCTTAATAATTAAGATATATGTCCTAGAATGTGAATTTGAGCTTAACTCAATCCCAAAAATTAGTTCGTAGAATAAGAGTTGACCTTCACTTATATACTCTAGCCAATGTGAGACTTGAGTTTTCCAATACTGTCTCCCTCACACCCAACACTTTTGGACTGCACGCATGGATAACATGATAGGTAATTCTTTGAATGAATTTCTTTGATATTATCTTATAACAGATTTGAGCCTAACTCAACCTCAAAAACTAGTTTGTAAAGTGAGAGTTGCCTTCTACTTATATACTCTATCTGACACTACTCTAACCAATGTGAGACTTGAATTTTTCTTAGTAGTATGTTAAGATTATGCCCACCAATATTTGACTTAACTTGTTTCACCCCTAACATGCAATAATACTCTATTGGATCAATAATTATTCTTAGAGTAAATAATTAAATTCATTTATGAAAGTGTGAGACATTGACATATTGATTTCTGAAAAATAAAAAATTCAAATTTAATTTTTAAATATGTAAAAAATATGACAAACTAATCCTACAAACAATTTAATGACAAATTGATTCATAAACTTTATAAATTAGTATATATTTGATAAAAAGAAAAAATAATTTTGAATTAAAGTAAAAAGTAAAAATGTAAATTTCAAGAAATTTTATGATTTATTTTATTTATTTTTCACCATTTTTTTGTCTCAATCTAATCACAAATTAATTTTTAAAAAATATAATTGATTATTAAATATTATAATTTATTGATAACTGATCTCATCAACTTAACAATAGAACTAATTTTCTGTATTTTTATATATTTATAAATTAATTTTATATATTTAATCTTTATACATCAATTTATCATTATATCACACATTTATAAACAAATTTTACCGTTTATTCTTGTAGATATTAAACTCAGATACTTGAAAAGCTTGTCTAAAGATAAACTTGAAAAGCGTGAGACATTGGTAAAAGCAGAAAAAGCTCGAGATGATATGACAGGAAAACGTGAAATTAAGTCTGTTTGCGCGGTTCTCTCGACCGGGTTTAAACCGGTTCAAAACGGTGTACTCGGTGACCGGTTTAACCAGTTTTTTGTCACTTACTTTCTGCTTTCACACTCCCAATGTCTCTACAACTGCGCCGCTGCAGACTGGCTCTACAGTCTACACTCACTGCACGCCTAAACTACACTTTTTATATTTTGATAATTTATAATTGTATAAATTTATTCTGTGAAAACAAAAAGTTTTACAATTTTATTTATTTATTAGTACACATTTTGAATATAAAATTCTGAAAGTCTATTTATTTAGTTGGAGAAACATAATTTATAAATACTTTGGTAGTTTAATTTCTGCATATTTAATTCATGAATGTTTCAGAAAGAGGTGAGTGGCATGTTTCCGAAAATGCGAAGGAGAATTGGAGAAAGAAAGTGTTTTTGACGAAAAAATTAAAACAAAAAAATGATAGATAAAAACTAAAACAAAATATTAATAAGACGGTGTCTTGAAAAAATAAAATAATGGAAATGTGAAACGTAAAGTAAAATCATAAACAAAAGGTAAGTAGAGGCAGAGGTGCAGTTTGGAAACACCGGGTGATTTGAAAACGAAGAGTGAGTGATCAAAAGTGGTAAAATCTGAAAGAGACATAAATAAATTATAGGGTTTAGGGTTTGCCTAAACCTTCAAGCATCAGAGGAAGAGTGGTGAAATTTTCATAGTGTTGATCAAAAGGCAGAGAACAAGTTATTTGGTAAGTCACAGCTTCTTTCATTTTTCTTTTTGTTTAGTTTGCTATTCATTTAGAATGTTGAATTTTAAGTTCTCCTACGGTTTGATTTTGTCTCAGCTCTGTTTTTAGGAACCAAACAGAGAATGGTGACAACATTTTAATTTTTTGATAAAAAAAGTTATCAATTTTTCTTTGTAGAGAGACAGGTTTTCTTACTTTCTTCTGTCTATGATTTTGTTTTTTGAACACTTTGCAACTGCATTTTTTTAGTATATGCCATATTGCCAATAACTCCACTTTTACGTGACTCTGACTATGTTGATATTTTTGCTATCATTTGTGTGCAGTTGTTGTCATATCGATAACAGAAATAGTGCTTATGTAACTATTGCTTAAATATTTATTTATTTTCCCTCTCTTTTGTATTGCAGGTAGTTACTGGTCAAAATCATAGCAGGGTGAAATTCAGCGACAATGTATCTTCAACCTTACACAAATGACAATGGTGATGATACTAGCAAGGTAGTTATCAGCATTTAGATTAACCTAAGTAGTCCAACACTCAACACATTCAATGATAATTTATCGTTGGAAGCATTCAACAAACCTGCATGTTATAGAACTTCGTTTAGATTTTACACCTTTATTTTATACTGCCCATACTGGTTCATGATGGAGGAGGACGAGTTGAAAGGGCTTTTTTAATACACTAATAAAGCAAATATAAGTGCTTAGATGCTTTTTTTAGATATGGGTTTTATACTAATTTTTTTTTTTTTTTTTATCAGCGGGTTGCATTACAACATGAATTGGTTATTTCTTGTAATAAACATATCAAGAGAGTAAGCCTTGTTGCAACTATAAGACTACTGCCTTGTAACCTTAATGGTTAATTGGTTTTGGGTTCTAGTTCTAGAATTATTCTCTTCACACAGAGAGGTAAGCTGTTTAGCACTGGCACTCTCCCTAGTCCTGAAATGATGGGAATGGGAGCTTTGTGTGACTGTGTACACTGCACTGGCCCACCTTTTAGAAAAAATATATCATACTTTCAGAGAGAAGAAAATATTATGTATTTGGAAGTCATTTGCATGCATATTATCTATATAACTTGTAAGAATTTTGAAATTTTGGCAGAACATTCTGGATCACTAGTTATTAGTATCAACTATTTAATTGGTTTTAATACATGTCAACTTTACAAATTGATAAGTATGTTTAAAGTAGAACCACGAATAGTTATCAATAGCGGATGTCGTGGCCGCGATTGCGACGGAGCAGGCATGTGCCGCTACAAGGGAAGAGTAGCGGTGCGTTTCAGAGGAGTGGCTGACGTGGCCGTGATTCGCTATGCGAGTGTGGAACCCGAGTCGTACGGCGTCGAGTCGCACTCGTAGGCCAAGACGGACGTCGGCGAGGCCACTAGGTCCGAGTACGATGCGCAGAAAAATTATGGAGGCGAAGAAGTTGGCCGATGCCGCGTACGACGATGAAGATGCATTGCTCAGATCGAAGCAGTGGCATCGCAACGACGACGAATACGACTACGATGAAGAGAATCGCGACATCGGGAAGGCCGAGGAGGCGAAGAAGGTGAAGCCGAAGAAGCCTAAGGTGACGGTTGCGGAGGCAACGGGGAAGATCGACGCCGCTGGTTTGGGCGCTTTCCTCATTGAGATATCGTTTGATGTGGAAGATGATATGATGCGATTCGTTTGATGTGGAGTGCAGCTTTCACCCACTTCCATTCATATTTTTAAAAAAATAAAAAAGTTAAATTTTTGTTTCTTTTTATTTTTATCTTTTTAATTCTGTTTCTTTTTTCTTTTTTGTCTTTTTAATTCTGTTTTTTTAAACCAAGTTTGATATTCTCTGTGTCTCTCTTAGTTTTTTATTTCTGTTTTTTTTTCCTTTCTTAATACCAAGTTATTCATTTTCTTTGTTTATTTTGAATTTTAATTTGTGTTTGTCTATTTTGAATTTTAATTTCTAGAACTTTAGTTACATTTGACTTTAGAGGGTTCAAGATTTACTTTGTAGAATTGTTTCTTTGACTTTTATTGACATCTACTATTTTACGAGCCTATTTGGATACAAGGCTAGAAGTAATTAGTGCATGAATTTTTAGTTATATTTCTCTCTTATATATTTATATTATAAATTTTTTAATACATATATAAAAACGTTAGAATAACGATCATTTCGTTATTGCTATCCCGTTATCCCAGTTTTGAGGGCGGCTGCTCCGCTCCGCTATCTGGGATTAATAACAATGGAACCACCACCATGTTTAGTGATTTGAGAGTCTACATATGCTATTGAATTTCTTCCCCCTCTCCCCTTTATGGGCTGCTTTGTGATTATGCTCTGTCCCAAGATACAAGAAAAAAAAAAGCTTTAGAATTAGATAAAAGAAAAGACAAAAGCTTAATAAAACGAATTGGTTGCTGCATAAAAAATGTTAGAAACTGGTTCATTTTATTTTGACAGCTTTACATGTGTAAGAGTATCATGCTACGACAGAAAACTAGATATCTGGCTCATTTTATTTTTTTGGCTCATTGTCTAGGTGATAGTTGCCTTTTTTTAAGTTATTTTCTTCTTCATTTTTTTCCTCTTCTTTTCATACTTATTTTATTTTAGCTTATTTTTCCTTTCTTTTGTCTTATTTTTCCTTTTTCTTCCCATCTTCCTTTTTCTTTTTTTTTTTTTGTTGATTTATCATTGGGTTTATCTACCATCGATTTCAATTAACTTGGGTTAAAGGTGCTGTTGATGTTGTTGTTATTGTCTATGTGATAGTTGGATAGAGTAGTCATTGTTTAACTTTGATCTTTTTGCTTAGTTCAAAGTTACAGATGACCATTCTAATTGGATATTGGAGGAGTCATCACCATTCTTAACTAATGAAGAAGTGGATGCTTTACGTAATAATCTTGTAAATATGTCTATCCAACCAATTTCTGATGATAGTAGTATGTTTCTTTATTACAGTAATTATAATTTCATTGTTTGATATTTAGTATCACCTGATGTGAATTGTTATTTTTTTTTATATTTATAATGATGTTGTCATAGTTCAATTAAATTTGGACGATGATGATGATGCCCAAGAAAACACTATGGAGAGTGTGAATTTAAATGAAAATAATATTGATGAAGCGTCTTATTTCTTGGATGAAGAAAAACCACCCGTTGATCGAACTTTGGCTCCTTGAGTATAAATTCTGGATTTCTGTACTTCTTTAGTGTTGTTAGTGTTGTTTGTGAGCTTATGTTTATTTATAAATCATTAGATTTTGACCCGTGCAACGTAAACATGATATTTAAGAACTTTTATTTGAAATTTTGTATAATATATAATTTGTTAAATTTTTTTATACTTTCATAAAAAATATTCATACTCTTTTTTCATACTTTCTGTCCGTTTATTATTCTTTTTTATACTTTCTATGTTTCTAAAATAAAATATTTAATAAATAATTTAATTTAGGAAAGAGAAAATCATAAAATTACGTTCAAATTAAATTATTATTAGGGGTGTTCGCGGGTACGGGTCATCCGTGAACCCGAACCGATCCGAACAGTTTGGGTTGGGTCATTTATATATTTGGGTCAAAATCGAATCGAACCGATCAAAACCGTTCATGTACGGGTTGAGTCACAAGTTTAGATTTACAGATCCGTTGATCCGATGATCCGATCCGTGAACCCGTAATAATAATATAAATTTTATTATTTATATATATATATATTAAAAATTAAAAAAATAATTTGACAATAAAAAAGATATGATATTGTAAATGTTTAAGATTGCATTCAAAAATAAGATAGGATATTTTTTAATATTGCATTAAAAAAAAGGATAAAATATTTTTAAGATTGCATTGCATAATATAATAAAATATCTTTAAGATTACATTGGATAATATGATAGAATATATTTAGGATTGCATTCAAAAATTGGTTAAAATTATATCTTTAAATTAGTATAAATAGAAACATATTTTGGTGTTCATGTATGCATTCCATTCCAAATAATATTAGAGAGTTTATGTTTGCATCATTGAGAGAATTATTGTAAGATCATATAGAAGCGTTTGACAAGTTTGATTCTTCAACTCTCAATCAGGATTTAAAGGTACCTACTTGTTTAAGGAATATAAGCGTAAATATAACTATTTTATTGTATTCTTCTTCTTGACTTTGAAAAAGGTCGCAGCTGGGAACTAGGATACCAGTTTTGTCTCTGTTCTTGATGAATTGAGACATGCGACTTCTGGCTGGGAAACTGTAATATCTGAATTTGTTTAAACATATGATTAAGCACGTGTTAAGCTTAGGATTAAGCTTATAAAGGAGGAGATATTATTAGGCCTTGGAATCCCTTGAAAGGAGGTTTAAACGCTTGAGAAAGAGAGGAAATAGGCTATTCTGGCCTGCGGCGCGACCCACGTGAAGTGCGGCGCGACCCGCGCCAGATGTACAAA
>PYAF01005081.1:416757-470720 GCA_007407185.1 Glycine tomentella | reverse complement strand
AGTTGTGATTCAGACTATTATAGTAAATATTGTTCACAAATCTTTTGTTTTAATTTATATTATAAGTCTATTTTATAATATTATGTTGATGATATTAAATGAATCAATTTTACTACTTTCATACATTTGATAATATTGTGTTAATTGTATGAGATATTTGAAAGAATCGTGATATAAAATAGTAGTTCTAAAAAAAAAAATTAAATGGGTAACCCGGTGATCCGAACCGAACCGAACTGTTCATGAATGAGTTGGGTTGGGTTGGATTTCAATTTTTTTTTTCTGAAAAACCGAACCGAACTGATCAAATTTGATTGGGTTGGGTCCTAAATTTGGTCAAAACCGATCCGAACCGACCCGCGAACACCCCTAATTATTATAATAAAATATAAATTGACCGTCATAATTTAGATATTAATGTGATTACTAACAAATTGTTCATGTGAATTAGGTGAAATTTTTTACTTTTTTTATATAAAATAATCTTGACTATGTTATATTTTATATGTAACTTTATTTTAATATATTAACATATGCATAGGAAAATAAATTTTTTTGAGGTAGAGTAAAATCTTGAATAGTTTATTTGTTTAAAAATTTATACACTAATTTTGTGCGAAGAAAAGCATAGTAATTATGTTATTTTAATTAGATTTTTGTTAAGTAATTAAATATATATTAATTATATAAAATAAATTTTAACTTTGATTGAGCCAAAAATTTTAATAAAAATGTTTATCCCTTTATATTTTATATATAACTTCTATTTCAATCGATTTATATTAGAATGCCCAGACGAAAGAAATTTTTAAATAATCTATTAAATGAAGAAGATAATAAATGATTTGCCTAAAAATTGACTTTAAATATTAATTTTGCATGAAAGAAATTATAATTAGTGTATGTATTTAATTTAATTTTTGTTATTTAATTAAATATATTAATTAGATTAAAAAATTAATTTTAATTGAACAAATTTTTTTAGTAAACACATCAACACCCTATAATTTTAATGATTATTTTTAAGTTTACAAATCTAAAAATACAATTTTCTCGTTTTTTTCCTTAAATACACCACTTTGCTTGATTAAAATCCCAATATGCACTACTTTGCAATTTATTTCCCAAGTTATACTACTTTTTCTTTTTGTGAGAAGTTGGGGTTTGGGAACCGACTTCTCACTAACTTTTTCCTTTCTTTTAGTTTATATTATAAAATAAGAAGAATAAAAAAAATTATTTGTTGTCATGGAAAGTCGGGAATTGACAACCCGACTCCTCACTAGCTTTTTCCCTTATGTAGTTTATATTATAAAATAAAAAGAATAAAAAAAATTATTTGTTGCCATGGGAAGTCAGGAATTGATAACCCGACTTCCGTACATTTTTATTTTTTAAATAATTATATTTTTTAAAAATATATTTTTAATTTTTTTGAATTTTTTATTAGTTTAATAATTTTTAGTTGTATTAAAATTAATAAATATTTATGTTAAAATAAATAAAAAAGGAAATGTGATTAAAAAATAAATTGATTAAAAATAAAGTGGATATATAATTATCATATCTTAGTTATATTATATGATGAAATTAAAACATTAAATCAATAAAAAAATACTAATAATTAAAAAACGAAACATACAAATGACATCATAAATAAAATACATAAAAAATAATATTTCTCTAAGAAAAAATTATGAAGACATGTTACGACAATTTGTTCTGTTATGTCCTTGTTATCGATAGATTCCACATTTTTTCCTGGTATCCCGCTCAATTTCTTTGTCTATTTCGGTGGGAATCCGATTTGAAACCAGACTACCCATTGCACTCCTCCTTTTCCTTGGATCAGGACTCCACTAATTTCCTTCATATTCATGCCACATTAATTCGTGTGACAGTAAACCAAATGAGTTGTTGTAGATGTGCAATATGTTCTGCAAAGTAAATAGTAGTCACACAAGGTTTAGCCTTTTATGATCAGAATATATTGTTTTGCAGTCAAAATGATTTATGATGTTGTATTCTTTGACTGCTCGAATACATTATGCTTTATCATCGAAGGCCATGCCAACCTCGAGTGCAATAGTTGGTGGTTATACACGGTCTTGTTGTTGACCAAAATGGTGGTGATAAGTGTATTGTGGTAGGTGGTCGAGGTTCAACTCCATTGGACACCTTGGTTGGTGATACTGCAATGGAGGTGACGTTGGTACGACAACACCCTCGTCATCGCTTTAGTCATTGTTGTGATGAAACAACTCTTGATCCTCATACTTACTAAAATGATCCACGTTTTCTTCGTGAAATCGTATGATGGGATCTTCATTAGTGATGTGACCTTCATTTGTGTTTGATGTTTGTGTTTGTGGTTGTTGTGATGGGGGTGATGTTGTAAAATATTGTGATGGATGATAGTATTGTTGGTGAAAGGAGGTTTGTTGGGCATTATAAAAAGAATCATTTTGGGATAATTGTGTGTATGCATTATAAACGTCAAAGGGGTCTTGTGTTTCAAGGTCTGTGTTTGAAGACACTGGATCATTGAGGTCCAGGTTATTGTACGGTAATAGTTGTGGAGACGATAGTTGTCGGGACGGTAGTTTTGGTTGTGGAGACGATGGTTGTGGTTGAGGAATAATCTCAATAACAACATACAATTCGGTAGAACCCAATTGCGGATTTTGTACAAGTGTTTCCACCACGCCTCTGAGATCGTCATTGTCGTGTAATTGTGCTGAAATAAAACGTGTTTAGCCAGGATACAATAAAACATGAACACGATATAACAACTGAACAATTGTTTTAGTTGCTCGAGTAGGGAGGCGTTGGTTAATTTTTCAAATAAGTTGTGTCAACGTAATAGACCTACTCACGTATAGAAATATTGGTTCCGCATATGAGTACCTTGATTCGTGAACCGGGTCGTCTAATATTTGACCATGGTGAAACATGACAAATGCTATTTGTTTACGTGGAGCCATGGGTGGTGTTCTGGGGATGTGAGTGGGAAGGCTGTGAGAGTTAGGAATAGAGGTTTGCATTGTGAGTATGTTGTTGTGGGTGATGTGTTGTGAAATGGTGGGATTATATATAGGGTCAAAAAGTTAGGTGGGAGAATTAAGTGGGAGGGTTAGGTAGGAACGTTTAGCATCTTGCACGCACCGTTACCTGAAGAACCAACAATACACTAACTATAATGCAGGTGTAGAGCTTACATAATGTACATTATTGGTGGTGCTCTAATACATGATAAATCTGGAAATAGAGTTCATCTAATGTATTTGAACCTATTATGTGATTTCAACAACTTAAAGAGATATAGTTGGGGTTCTGTTTGTCTAGCAAACATGTATAGAGAACTGTGTCGGGCATCATCGGAGGTTGGTTGAGTTATGGGTGGTTGTGCCATACTATTGCAGTCATGGGCTTGATACCGCATGCCTTTTATTGCACCAAGAGTCCTACGGCCTGAAACAACTTATCCACTCTCTAAAAGGTTATTACAAATAATGATATCAAATATTTTCATTTGAATGAAGCCCATTATAACATTATAATGGATAATGCTTAATTTCATTTTTACATTTTAGATGGAGTGGTGATAGATTACAACATAGGGGCACACCTCATGGTGACTTGGTCGGGTATAGATCTCGTATAGATCAATATCCAATACATTAAAAATATGTCTTCAAATTCTTTTTCATAGTTTTCACGTCAAAGAATCCAAAAAAATATATATGGTGTAATAGTTTCATCAACAATGCCCTCAAATTAATAAAAAACAAAAAAAAACATGTTTTCAACCCTTAAAACAATGTTTAAGTGGTCATTTAGGCAATTTTAAAAAAATTTATCCAATACATTAAAAATATGTCTACAACTTTTGTCATAGTTTTCACGTCAAAGAATAAAAAAAAATATCGTGTAATAGTTTCATTAACAACGCCCTCAAATTAATGGAAAAAAAACAAAAAAAAAACATGTTTTCGAACCTTAAAACAATGTTTAAGTGGTCATTTAGGAAAATTTATCCAATACATTAAAAATATGTCTTCAACTTTTGTCATAGTTTTCACGTCAAAGAATAAAAAAAATATCGTGTAATAGTTTCATCAACAACGCCCTTAAATTAATGGAAAAAACAAAAAAAAACATGTTTTCGAACCTTAAAACAATGTTTAAGTGGTCATATTAGACAATTTTTTAAAAATTTCTCCAATACATTAAAAATATGGCTTCAAATTTTTTTCATAGTTTTCACGTCAAAGAATAGAAAAAATATATCGTGTAACACTTTCATCAACAATACCCTCAAATTAATGGCAAAAAAACAAAAAAAAACATGTGTTCGACTCTTAAAACAATGTTTAAGTGCCCTATTCACAAAACTGACATTGAATTGACAAATGACAATTTAAATTCAAAGTATGACATCAATAATCGACTGGTACACTACGTACAAGGATAAAATCACAGTTGAAAATGACAACACTATCCACTATATCGATAAAAGCAAAAGTTGGAATAATGACATGTCTTAATCAACATTGGATACTAGACAAACCTCTACCAAATACACAATTCTAACCTTATCATAATTCGATAACATCAACATGGTAAATATTCAGTTGTCTATAAATAAACAAAACTCCCTCAATACAGCCACACACTTCGACATAAAATAGACAACTGTCAATTTAAATTCAATGTATGACATCAATAATGGACTGGTACACTACGTATAAGGGTAAAATCATAGTCGAAAATGACAATACTATGCACTTATCGATAAAAGCAAAAGTTGGAATAATGACATGTCTCAATCAACATTGGATACTAGACAAACCTCTACTAAAAACACAATTCTAATCTTATCATAATTCGATATCATCAACGTGACAAATATTCAAACAACTATAAATAAACAAAACTCCCTCAATATAACCACACACTTCGACATAATATACCTTCACAAACAAAATTCAATCTCCATATTATGACATTCTTGAAATAAACCAGCACTCAAACCATTGCTAACTCGATATTAGCATTCATTTTTCCAAATGGATCAATCATACACAAAAAAATTGGTGTTTATTTTCAATATCCTACTCCAATACCAATGCGAGTTTCTAATGAGTGTTCTTTCCAAACACTAAATAGTAGAATGCACAATACCCTTCAGCTAACCAATGACCAATCTGTGCATGAAATCTACTATCAACAACCATCCATAGATGCAGGTCAACAATATTTTTTTCATTCTCTACAATTGAAAAATGATGATGATGTTTGCACAATGTCAATGTGCAATGAAAACCACCCGTGTGTTGGTCCTATAGAATTATTATGTATCATTAGCAGAACACCCAATGGTATACTCAACCTAATTCGATCCACCATCACTCCTACTCATGATGCAATGTTGTATTACAACGGCAAGTGGAAGATACCACGACAAGACAATTTTTAGGGTTACTCCTTTACTGGAACAAATCCAATAAGATTTGAAATTCCTTCCAGATGCAACATCGAAACACTCAAGGATATAATCAAGCAAGCTGCGCCTATAGTGGTTTCCCCTTATGGAATTCACGAATCACAGGTGGTCAGACAATTGTTCTTCCTATAGCCAGGTCATGCAAAATATTCAGAAAAATTAATCGAATATGAAATAATACAATTGAAAAATGATGAAGACGTATTAAAGGTGGTAGCAAAATCCAATTACTGGAAGCATTTTTATCCAATAGAAATTTTAACTATTTTTAACAAACCAATAATCCAACTATTGGAAGGTATGTCCGCTGCACAACATCTTTCAAATTATGATTAATTTCTTCATTTTCATGTTTCAATTGTTATTGTTAGTATGTTTCGTTATTTTCGTTTTTAATGTTCCATTTGATGTGTTTGTCTCTCTAATTATCATTGTTTTATGTTATGTTATTCTATTATGTTTCCATTATTATGTTTATCTTTCTAATTATTAGTATTTTTGTTGTTTTAATGTTTTAATTTCATCATATAATATTACTGAGATATGATAATTATATATCCACTTTATTTTTAATCAATTTATTTTTTAAACACATTGTCTTTTTTATTTATTTTAACATAAATATTTATTAATTTTAATATAATTAAAAATTATTAAACCAATAATTTTTTAAAAAAATTTCAAAAAAAATTAAAAATATATTTAAAAAATATATAATTATTTAAAAAATAAAAATGTACGGAAGTCGGGTAATTCCTGACTTTCCATGACAACAAATAATTTTATTTTATTTTATAATATAAACTAAAAAAAAGGAAAAAGCTAGTGAGAAGTCTGGTTCCTAAACCCCAACTTCTCACATCATCAAAAAGTAGTGTAACTTGGGAAATGAATTGCAAAGTAGTGCAGATTGGGATTTTAATCAGCAAAGTGGTGTATTTCAGGAAAAAAACCCAATTTTCTCACTGAAAAAACCCAAAATTTAGACAAATATATTGCTTTTAAAATAGAGATTAGTAGAAGTTCAATTCTCATAACTAGAACATAATTTATTTGCAAAATAATTAGTTACCTGAATAGTAAGTTTATATAGAAAATTTGAATGAAGTATTTGGTATAAAATACCTATGTTTGACTTGTCTTCACCGTTTTCCCATGGTAGAATTGTTTACATTGACGTGCCTATAAGGTTCCTACTTCCATTTATTCTTCTTTACTCTTTTGTGAAGATGAATCATGTCTATCATGTTCATCACTATTTTCATATTTCAACTTGAAACTTTCTCTATCAATATTTAGAAAAATCCCAAAAATTTACAAGGTTCTTGTGTTGATGTATTCAAAGAAGATTTTCTCTCCATCTAAATCTACAAAATCCTAACGAGAAAGACACAAGACGTGACTTAAATTTGTATTTCATGATTTTGACCTTTCATATTCAACTTATAACTAAACAAAAAATATGAAACAATAAAAAATTAATCCTGTCTAAGGTGCAGTGGCGGACCCACGTTGGGGCCAATGTCCGCAAGTGCGGACATAAAAATCACCCGACGTCGCACTTCCCCATGCCATGGACTCCAGTGAAGCTTGGTGTGCGGAGATGGAGAATATGAGGCACAGATGCAGTGCAGCTGGAAGCGGAAATGGAGAAGAATAGGCCAAGTTTACGTTTACTTGGGCCAAGATCCAGATACCAATTTATTTCCTGTACCCCTTTTTGCTTTTTTGTACTCCTTCTTGCTCATTTTTTAATTAAAAATTGAATTTGTATCAAACTATTATCTGCATCTTGTTACAAAAGTAACTACATTTTGTACTCCTTCTTTCCTTGCTACTAAGTGTGCGAACATAAATAAATTTTCTTGGGTTCGCCACTGCTAAGGTGGGATGAGTTTTAATTATGTCTGCATATGAAATCATACCTTAGTATAGTAAAATCAAGGATATAAAAGAAAAAGAGAGAATAAAATTATAACACCAAGGGTTTAATTGCATAATTTGCATCGCAAAAGCTAAGAAACACTCCATTACTTTAACTCCAACATGCTAAAATCCATTCCATATGCCTCTAACTTCATTCTCTGTGCATTATGAAATAACGAGAATTAAATATAAAATTGCAAAACAAAAAAAAGTATATAATCTCCTACACACATTAAAAAGCAAGTATTAAACAAATCATTAAATATTTTATACTCTTTTTTTGTGATTTTCGTATTGTATATGGTGCATGTTGTAAGGTTGCCACAAAAATACAATAGTGCATGCTCGTCCATTGTCATTCAAGTAATTACCAAGTAATATACCACAAACAACTAATTCAAGTTGACAGTTGCAATTAAAGAAAATAGATGAGAGCTTTGGAAATGAGCTATCACATGAAATACTTTTTAAAATTTGAGAAACAAATAAACATAAGTGACAACATTAATAAATGATAAATGGAGCTTACACTCTAATTCCAATGAAAGTTGTGAAATATAGAAAGAAAAACACAATGAGTGGTCATGTGCCTTCATGAATACCAATTTTAAATTTAATCGAAAGCCCAAAAACAAATGGTTAAGGAGAAGATAAAGGATACATAAATACCAAATTGTGGGTGAGAAAACTTTTCACCGAAAAGATCATGCTTACCTAATAAGATCACAATGGTGTAGATCATAATGCTTCAGGTTAAAACTATAAACTAAATACCTACAATCTATATAATTAAACCTTTTTTAGGAAAATAATTAAACAACCTTTAAATAGTACATTCATAATATAAGCACATTTAAGGAATTTTCCTAATAAGAAATCAAACAGTTTTTAATTTTTTTTGTGCAAAGTGTAAATCAAATGGGTATAAAAGCGTTTTATGCAACTGCTAATGTAACAAAGCATAGTTATTATTATAATGTTGTGATCGGGATAAAAAGTGCTTACCTTAGTTGAGAATAAAACCTTAATATCAACTTTCTATAACACTTGAAATTAGCTTGATTGTAAGCCAAATAACATACAAAAGTAAGAATAAAAATATATGAAAAATCAAAGAAAAGATTTAAACATATAAGTGAATAAGATTAACAAAAAGAACACTTCACATAATGTTTAAATGAAAGATGTGCAACAGGAAAACAACTTCAAACAATTAAAGAAAATACAAAAGAAACTGATTTGGGAGAGGAATCGACATCCCACAAGAATTTGATTTGGGAAAAAGGATTCGAAAAAAAGTAAATATATAACATTATAAAGCAATTTCAAAATTAAAAAAGAAAAGAAATCAAAGTAAAAAAAAAAAATCACAATATTTGAGAGAAGATTCTTACTAGAATAGACGTAGAGAAAAACATGTATCTTTTACTCTATTAGGGTAAATGGAGTTTAAATATATCAAATGCATCCTTTCAAATTCTCTAACAATTGAAAGACTCATGTCTCTTTTATCCAATGATACTGCATTCAAATTTTGAAACGACCAATTCAAACCACAATTAACTATTGGTTTAAAATGCTTTTAAAATGATTGAAACACATTGAAAGTTTTTTGTTACAAAAGGTAATGTAAATTTGATATTGCTTTAAATTTATTCCAAAAACTAATTTTGCATTAATGAGAAATTGAAATATTGTATTAATTTAAATTGAAAACTGATTAAGGCCATAATTACTTTTTCTTCCAAAACTATTCCACCTATCTTCTTTTATCTTCCAAAATTATCCCCACCCTTCTCTTTTTTTATATATAAAGATTAGCTATTTATGTGTCTTGAACTTTATTTATGAACTTGTTATCAACATTGTCATCTAGGATATTAGGTAGTTTATCATCACAATGATTTGGAGTATGGATTGATTAAATTATGTTAGTAATATTATATATATATATATATATATAATGTTTGATTAATATAATGTCTTGACTAAGTTGATGACATTATGGTTTTATAACATTGATTTGAACTTTAGCTTTAAGCCCAACCTCTAAATCTATGTATGTTAAATAGTTTTTATTTTTATTTTTTATTTTTTGCTTTTAACACGACAATGTCACTCATTTTAGGTCATTTACGTGCATGCATTATTTTTGGTTCATATGCAGCGTGCTTTCACCTGATTACAAATACTCCACACAGATTTCTTGTGAAGCACTTTGTGTAAGATTTATCATTGTGACTCATTTAAATAAATATTATTTGATTTAATGAATAAATGACATAAGAATAATTAGTTATAAAGAAAAGTTATTAAAAGGATAATTGTTGATAAAGTAGTTATCTTAAACGTATTAAAAAGATAATTGTTGATAAAACAATTATCTTAAACATATTAAAAGGATAATTGTTGATAGGTGCACTTATCAGAAAGTATAAAAAGACATTTATTTTCTGAAAAAAAAAGATATAGAAACATAAAGGTCATCATTGTTTGCCCATGAGAGTTGTATCCTATCCTTATCAAAAGAAGGTACAAGAATTGAAAGGGTCAAGACTATGAAAAAATATTCTAACATAAAAGATCTTCCGCAATCATGGACAAAGGTATATTTATGTGAAATTCATGAATTCTAAAGATCTTGTTCATGAAATTTGATGTGATTGTTTTAAACATAAATTATAGATTTATGTTTACATGTGGTATCAGAGCTTGGTTTAAGAATTTGTGATTTTCCATTACTAATTTTGGTTGATGCAACGATAAAGTATTTTAGTAGATTTTGAAATTTAATTTTCTGCTTGTTGCGAGTATTACTGATCGAATATTATTGATAGAATAGTATGAAGTCTTACACTGTCCCACAGAGGTGTTGTTTCTCGCTTAGTATGTCTTATGTTCCAATGGATATCATGATAAAGTCCTGATGGTGTTTTCAGCTCAACATATATATATATATATATATATATATTAAATGCAAATTATTTCTTATCACTATAAGACAAAGACACATTAAGGTTGGTGATGAAAAGTAAATAATAATGGTTGATCACTTTATTGCTCTCCCTGATTCAAAATTGTACCAATGCGTATTTAAAATTATATTTGATAAAGTTATATGCGTTGTTGTGTTGTGATCGAATGACTGTATATTTTGTTGACATTGAAAATTAATTATGATGTTTGAATGTTGTTAAAATCTTATAATTTTAACATATTTTTGTATTTTATGAAGTGTTTATATCTTGGAATTAAAGTATGGTGAATTTGTTAGTCACCAAAGTGACCAAATTTGTATGAGTGATTTAATTCCAAATTGTATTTTCATTTCAATCATCCATAATTATGATATTATGAATGTATTAAAATTATTATTTTATGCAGAAGTTGAAGTTTATTATTATGGGGCAGTTAAGGACAACCCAAATGATGATTATTTGTCATCATAATAAATAAACATGAATGTTGACATAATAAATACATGAGTAGTTCTATTTACACATCCAAAGATAATAATTAATTCTAGTTAGTGTATGTATTATTGTCAAATTATGAAAAACAAAATTTATTAGCATCATTATAGCTAAATGTTGTGTATTAATGGATCCCCAAATGTGAACATTAATATGCATTTTATGATATATGAATCTATAAATTATGTTAGTATGTAATATGTATTATTCAAAGCATTAAGATTTTTTAAATTATATACCTTGCAGTACATGTTCTACACATTTTCTTTTCTCAACTATTGCAGTTTCCAATGGACTAAACTTACCTGAATGGAAAGAGCAAATTGAATTTTACCTTGGGGTAATGGATTTGGATTTGGCTTTTAAAGAAGAGAAACCTAGTGCTATTACTAATGCAAGCACTGAGGATGAAAGGGTTCATTTTAAGAACTAGGAAAGATACAATAGGTTGAGTCTGATGTACATGTGAATGAGCATTGCAAGCAACATTAAGTCAACTCTTCCACAAACTGAAAGTGCTAAAGAAATGATAAAACTTGTGGAAGAGTGCTCCCAAACTGCTGACAAGTCTCTTGCTGAGACACTAATGAGTACACTGACCACCATGAAATATGATGGTTCACGTACTATGCATGAGCATGTTGTTGAAATGACAAATATTGCAGCAAGACTGAAGTCATTGGGAATGGATGTGGATGAAAATTTCATGGTGCAGTTCATATTGAACTCATTACTGTCTGAATATGGTCCTTTCCAAATGAACTATAATACTATGAAAAACAAATGGAATGTGCATGAATTGCATAGTATGTTAGTTCAAGAGGAAACCAGAATTAAGAGCCAAGGAATTCATTCCATCAATTATGTCAAACATCAAGGAGCTGAAAAGAAAAATGGTAAGAAGCATGATAAGAAGGGAAGAGGACCATTAAAGATCAATCAGACCTCCTCTTCTCAAATCCACAAGAAGGAACATAATGGAAACAAATGTCATTTCTGTGGTAAGGCTGGGCACTTCCAAAAGGATTGCCCAAAACGTAAGACTTGGTTTGAAAAGAAAGGTAAGCCTTGTGCTTATGTATGTTATGAATCAAACCTTGCTGAAGTTTCGTATAATACTTGGTGGATTGATTCTGGATGTACAACTCATGTTTCTAATAGTTTGCAAGAATTCCTTATGACCCAAACCACAAGGCCAAATGAAAAGTTTGTCCTTATGGGTAATAAAGTGAAAGTTCTAGTGAAGCTGTTGGGACTTACCATTTGATCCTTGACAGTGGACATCATTTGGACTTATATGAAACTCTTTATGTACCTACTATATCTAGGAATTTAGTTTCTATTTCTAAACTTGATAAAGTTGGATACTCTTTTAAATTTGGTAATGGTAGTTTCAGTTTGTACAAGCATAACCATTTGATTGGCAATTGTACTTTATGTGATGGATTATATAAATTATGTCTTGATAATATTTATGCTGAAACGCTTATGACTATGCATCATGATGTTGGTACTAAACGTACCTTAGTGAATGAATGTTTCGCTTACTTGTGGCATAAACGTTTGTGACACATTTCCAAAGAAAGAATTGAATGATTGGTAAAGAATGAAATCTTTCCGTATTTAGATTTTATTGATCTGAATATTTGTGTGAATTGTATCAAAGGCAAACAAACAAAACACACAAAGAAAAGAGCCACAAGAAGCACTCAGCTTCTTGAAATTATACATACTGATATTTGCGGTCCTTTTGATGTTAACTCTTTCAATAAAGAGAAGTATTTTATCAACTTCATTAATGATTATTCATGTTATGGTTATGTCTATTTGCTACATGATAAATCTCAAGCTATAAATGCTTTAGAGATTTACATTAATGAAGTTGAAAGACCACTAGATAGAAAGGTGAAAATTGTCATGTCTAATAGGGGTGATGAGTATTATGGAAGGTATGATGAAAGTGGCCAACATCCGGACCCATTTGCTAAATTCCTAGAAAAGCATGGTATTTATGCTCAATACACAATGCCAGGTACACCACAACAAAATGGTGTATCAGAAAGGCGTAATGGAACCTTGTTGGACATGGTTAGAAGTATGTTAAGTAATTCTTCTTGACCCATTTCATTGTGGACTTATGCTCTAAAGACTGTCATGTATGTATTAATAGGATTCCTAGTAAAGTTGTTCCAAAGACTCATTTTGAATTGTGGACAGGAAGGAAACCTAGCTTAAGGCACTTGCATGTTTGGGATTGCTAAACAGAAATTAGATACTACAATCCACAAGAAAAGAAATCAGATGCAAGAACAATAAGTGGTTATTTTATTGGTTATCCAGAAAAGTCAAAAGGGTATAGATTTTACTGTCCTAATCATACCACAAGGATTATAGAAATTTAAAATTCTAGGTTCATTGAAGATGGTGAAGTTAGTGGGAGTGAAACACCACGTAAAGTGGCAATTCAAGAAGTGAGAGTACAAGTTCCTTTGATTTGTAGCTCTAGTAAAGTTGTTGTTCCTCATGTTATTGAACCAATTAATAATAATGAAGAACAACAAATGAATGATCCCATTGTTCATGATGAAACTATTGCTAATGAACCGAATGAACCCATTGTAGAAGAACCACAACAAATAATATTAAAAAGATCTCAAAGGGAAAGGAGATATGCTATTTCTAATGATTATATGGTATATCTACAAGAGTCTGAATTTGGCTTGGGTATAAAAGATGATCCAGTGACGTTTTCACAAGTTGTGAATAGTGAAGATGGCGACAAGTGGTTAAATGCCATGAAAGATGAGTTGAAATTTATGGAACAGAATAAAGTTTAGGATCTTGTTGAGTTACCAAAAGGGTGCAATAGAGTTGTTTGTAAGTGGGTCTTTAAGACCAAACATGACTCTCATGGTAACTTGGAATGTTATACGGCCAGACTAGTTGCAAAGGGATTCACTCAGAAAGATGGCATTGACTACAAAGAAACCTTTTCACCAGTTTCAAGAAAGGATTCTCTAAAAATCATTATGGCATTGGTGACTCATTATGATCTATAGTTATACCAGATGGATGTGAAAATCGCCTTTCTAAATGGGAATTTAGAGGAAGATGTGTACATGGACCAACCAATGGGGTTCATAGAAAGGGGAAAAGAGCACATGATGTGCAAACTAAAGAAATCAATATACGAACTTAAACAAGTTTCAAGACAATGATACCTTAAGTTCAATGATACTGTTGTTTCCTTTGGATTTAAAGAAAACACTATTGATTAGTGTATATATCTGAAGGTCAGTGGGAGTAAGTTTATATTGTTGATTTTGTATGTTAATGATATCTTGCTTGCAACTGATGGTCTTAGTCTTTTAAATGAGACTAAAAAGTTTTTCTCTAGTAAATTTGAAATGAAAGATATGGGTGAGACATCCTATGTGATTGGGATAAAAATATTCCGTGATAGATCACAAGGATTGTTGGGTTTGTCTCAGAAAGCATATATTAATAAAGTTTTAGAGAGATTCGAAATGCAAAACTGCTCATCGTCTCCAGTACCAATTTAGAAAGGAGACAAGTTTAGTCTCATGCAATGTCCTATGAATGAATTAGAACGAAAGGAAATGGAAGCAATTCCATATGTATCACTTGTTGGGAGCCTAATGTATGCTCAGACTTGTACGAGACCAGATATTAGCTTTGCAGTTGGAATGTTGGGAAGATACCAGAGTAATCCTGATATGGATCATTGGAAAGCTGCAAAGAAAGTTCTGAGATATTTGCAAGATATTAAAGGTCACATGATTACTTATATGAGGTCTAGTAACCTTGAAGTGATATATCATGGAAAAGTGCGAAGCAGTCTGTAATTGCTGCATCCACTATGGAAGTTGAATTTGTGGCATGCTTTGAAGCCATGGTTCAGGCTAAATGACTGCGAAACTTTATTTCAGGGCTTGAATTGGTCAACAATATTGATAGGCCGCTGAAAATTTATTATGATAATTTTGCAAAAGTCTTTTTTCTAAAAAAGACAAGTATTCAAAAGGTGCTAAGCATATAAAATTGAAATACTTTGCTGTTAAAGAAGAGGTTCAGAAACGTAGAGTGTCTATAGAGCATGTTAGCACTAATTTTATGTTAGCTGATCCCTTGACGAAGGAATTACCGCCCAAGACATTTATTGGTCATATATGTAGTATGAACATTATGTCAGCTAATGAATGTTGATAATTATTGACTATTGACACTCTGAATTTAATGATATTTAAATTTCTGAAAATTATCCTGTTTTCAAATTTATGTATACGCGCATGTATGAATGATTATTTTGAAAAACAAGATTTGTCCCTAATGAAGACATAATAGTATTATTATGGAACATTATGATGTAAATTTTCATTAAAGTATCATATTAGGAAGAAGAGCTAATAAAGTGGTACATGGAAGGAACTATGTCGATTTGATAGCATATAACCATCATGACTCTTATTGGTTTTATTTCTGATCATGATTTATGATGAGACTAATGTATAAAAACTTTAGCCCTATGTATGCACATTATAATTGTTTTTATTAAATCATGAAATGAAATTTGTGACATGAGCCAAGTGGGAGAATGTCAGAATGTAAGATTTATCACTGTGACTTATTTAAATAAATGTTATTTGATTTAATGAATAAATGATATAAGAATAATTGGTTACAAAGGAAAATTATTAAAAGGATAACGGTTTATCTTAAATTTGAAATACCACCAAAAGTTAAAGGTTTTATGTGGCGTTTGTGCAGAGATTGAGATTGCTTACCTACAAGGATCATCAGAGCATACCCACCATGAAGCACGAAGTCAAGTGGCAGACACTCCAACATGTAGGCTAATATGCAACATTGATGCTACTTTCTTGTTTAACAAATGCTAACTAGTATTTTAAATATATTGATTAAAAAAATTTAAAATATAAATATTTTTATTGAGAGATAGATAATTGTATTGTTTATAATTTTTTATATTTTTTAATAATTAACATAATAAATATTTATTCTTTTTAATTTCTTAACTGATATATGTTTTAAGAACATCCGCTAGCAAATCTCTTCTTATTTTTGTAATGTATGTGCATATGTGATGAACATGAAAATTTCATCCAGGCATATACGGATATCCAACCAAGGACTGCCGAAAGTGCACGGAAAACCAAAAAAGTGGAATAAATCAAACATTGGGACATAATGCGTCAGACAAAAAAAATGAGCATGAAATATAAGCTTTTTGGTTCTTCTTCACACGATTATTTCAGCAATATCAACTTGAGTACCATTTCGTGGGCATGGAAAAGAATATGCACCGCGGAATCTGTAAAATAAAATGTGAAAGGAATGGAAGAGGTTCTTAGAAGATCTAGAGTCCCTGCTCAATCAAATAATCTTCAAACCTCTCAATAATCATGTTGCAGTGTCCTGGGGTCAGAGTTTTCTCATAGATGCTAATTACCAGAGCTTGATTAGTTTTCTTGACAGTGATCCTGCCAGTAAATTAATGCACCGATAAACTACTTGTACAGAGTTGGGCATACGGATTTGTCTGCTGATCAACTGCGAAACCCACAACTCATAAGATACAAGTCTTAATATTTTGAGTCTACTTAAATTATGGACTTTTTAACACGTCCCACTTAACCCGCGGGTTAAGTTGGTTTTACCCGTTGGCTTCACGGATCCCGTGGGCTTCACATGTTATGTGGACTTTTTATATTCTAATGTAAAAATATATATTATACTAATAAAAAAGGGTGTAAATAAATTAAAAAATATAAAGTTTAAATATTTTTTATATGATTTAATAGTTGGTACATGATGATATAATATTTGATTAGTATAGAATTATATATTAAGTAAACATAATTTTTTTTTTGGTATAAGATGCAAATTATGTTATCATTTTGGACAAATAATGTTTTATGAGACAAATCATAGTTAGTTTTTAAAATTGGTCAAATTTTACATTTTAAAATTTAATTATCTTTTCTTTTTTAACTTTTTCTTTTTCAAATGTGGGCCGACTGCTAAACCTATAGACTATGCGGGACGGGGGCGGACTTGAAAAAAATGAACCTATTAAGAATGTAGGCTGTAACGACCCACCTCGTCGCTACGATATCACTAATTCTAATCGTGTAATTTCAAATTTTAATGAAAATTTCATTAATTTGATTATGAAAAATGGTAGTAAATTTTTCGTGATAACACACTTATCATAAAAAGAATAAATACATAATTGAATACATATGCATGTATATTATAAACTAGTACATATCCTTCACATGCTAGAACTTAATTTAGTTTTTACATGTATTTACACCTGAAATTTATATGTTCAACAAAAAAGGAATCAAAGAATCAACTAATAAAGAGTTGATTAACAAAACACAGCTCTTTCCAAAAAGGAATTCCAACGTCATCACGTCAGGTTGGCAGCTCCAACAAAAAGAATCTCCCTCCAAGGTCACCTACTACTGCTCATATGCTCCCACGAACAAAGGTTCACGATCATCACAGGTACCAACCACACAGTACAAAATTGAAACGGTGAGTTTATTATACAAAATCAACAAGCACTAGATATCAATAATTAGAAAGAAACAATAATAACTACCACAATCATTCTCAATAATCTATCAGTTCAACACACTCAACAAATTAGTCATCCACTTTTTTTCACAATTCAATCACTTATGCCTAGCATGATGCATGCACGTGATTCAACTCTCACCATGCAATGTGGTACTATACTCATGGAAATAGCCTCTATCAGGAAAATGATTCAGTCGTTTATCAGGGTCACCCTGTTGTGCACTGGCCATTCCCCCCATGATGATCAGCCAGAGTCATGAGAGAATTACAAACCGAATGGTCCCTTAGTACCTACGTTTTTAGCCCATAAAAAGCCACAGGTACACATTGCCTTTATTGTATTTTCATCCATGCAATTATGAAGTATGAAACATGGGCACCATCAATGAACTAACCATGGATAGAGACCAACCCTTCCTCGCAAGGATATCCAATAAGTCATGGCACAAACCATTGGTTCATCCCAATCTAATTTTCTAAAAAATAGGAATATGATTGACAACATATTCATTGTCCAAGAACTCCTTCGAAAATATGCCCACAATAGAATTTCTCCTAGATGCCTTTTGAAGATTGATTTGCATAAGGCATATGATTCTATTTCATGGCAATTTCTCGAATGGATGTTCAATTCAGTGGGATTCCCTTCTCAATTCTGTTCTTGGATTATGGAATGCATGACTTCCACATCTTTCAGCGTGGTGGTTAATGGATCAATCTATGGTCACTTTGAAGGTCAACGAGGTTTGAGGCCAGGTGATTCACTTTCCCCTTACCTCTTTGTTCTTTGTCTTGAATATTTTTCCTATGACCTTCAAAGCCTCAAGGACAACATCAACTATCAATATCACCCATCTTGTGTTGTTGTCCAGCTTTCCCACTTGGCTTTCTTGGATGATATTATGCTTCTATCCAGAGGGGACTTGCCTTCCATTATTAGTTTGCTTTCATATGTTTGCTATATAGTGAAGCTTTCCTTGGGAAGTGAAATGGTTCCAAGACTACTTAAATTTTCTGCTTTGATATCTTGTTATTATTCCTTACTCTAGATCCACAAGGTTTGATTCGATAAATGTGCATAGCCTTCACTCTTCAGCAACATCCACCCTTAGTAAATGCTCCCTCTAGTCTCAAACTTTTATTATTGAACTAAAATTCGAATTTTAAAAAAGTTTAAGAACTTTGACCAGGAAATTTTTATTTAAGGACTAAAAATCAAATTTTAAAAAAGTTTTAGGGACTAAAAACTTAAGTTCTTAGTAGTTGTTTTTAAGTTCTTACTAGTCCTAGGTTTGGAATTACCACAATAATAATTGATGAATCCAAACTAATTATCCTTTAATCAAGATTGAATCTCTTATGAAGGTGAATTATCCTAATGTTCTTTTTTAGATTGATGAATCCAAACTAGTTCTAAGGTTGGGATTACCACAATAGTAATTGATGAATCCAAACTAATTATGCTTTAATTAAGATTTAATCTCTGATGAAGGTGAATTATCCTAATGTTCTTTTTTAGATTGATGAATCCAAACTAGTTTTAAGGTTGGGATTACCACAATAGTAATTGATGAATCCAAACTAATTATCCTTTAATTAAGATTGAATCTCTTATGAAGGTGAATTATCCTACTGTTCTTTTTTAGATACAAGAATTGTGGCCAATTAAACTAATTACTAATCTTGTGGTAATTGAATTTTAGTTGGACTCTTTAGGATGGGTGTAAATGATAGTTCATTGGTTCTTTGAAAGACTATATCTACTCTCATGATTTAAGTCTTGAGTTCAATTGTTATAGATTCAATATTTAGGTTTACCTCTAAGTTCTATCTACATATCCACAAGATGTGCATAAGTGGTTCAATGGGTTTTTTGGGTTGCAAACCTATCTGGAATGGGTATTCCAGAACTTTACCCTCAAATTTCAGAATAGGCATTCTGAAAATTTCGGAACATGTGTTCCATAAAGAGGTTTGTTGTAGTTTTTGAGCACCTATTTCGGATATCTAGAGCCTTCTGGAATACCCATTTCGGGAATTCTAGATTACCCATTCAAGAATAATAAGAGACTTCTGGAATGCCATTTCCCAATTGATATTCTTCTTGTTTTTGACTTTATTATTTGAAAGATTGTGCTTAGGCTGTGAGAGCAAGAGTAGAATAATCACTCCATGATGGTTTGATTGTGAGGTTAGTCATGTTGTTAGGTCAGTGATTATTTAAGTTGTTTGGACCTATTTTTTGTTTGTATAACTACTATTAGGAGGTTAGACTAATTTCTTAACATTCATATATGTGAAGTTATTTAAAATTATGTTTTGACATTTTGTATATTTATATTCAAATGGCACATACAAAAAGAATCAATTTTGATGGTGACGATCATGGTGATAAATGCGTACGACCTACAATGTCTAATTGTAAGTGAGGTGTAGAAAGTCAAGTAGTGGAGCCTATTCAACCTGTGGTGGTTGATGAGCCTATGGAGCTTGTTAAGCCTTTGGAGCAACAGGACCTAGAAGCCACTAATGTTTTTCCTAGTGGGCTTGAGGACACATCATTGTTGGCCTCATATGTCGATCATGTGGCTTGGAGCTTTTGGGATGGATTGGTAAACTACGAATTTCATTTGAATATTTTTATAATTGTTGAACTATTCAAACATTCATTTTTTGTTGGAACTTATTTGGTAATTATCTACTTGTAGGATCATGTTGAGCTAAAGTTAGTATCACTAGGTGAAAGCTCAAGAAGGAAATTGCTCTACATGAGCAGATAAAGGAGTTGGTCAAGGGGTGTAGTTTATTCCCGTTGACCGCATGCAACTAGGAGAAAGTAGACAAGGGATTGTTGTCAGCTTTTGGAAAGAGGTGGCATGGGGAGATAAACATGTTCCATTTGCTTGTGGGAGAGATGAAGATAACACTAGATGATGTCTCATCATTACTACATATTCCCATTATTGGATTTTTTACAATTTTCAGCATATGGAAAAGGATGCGGCAATTCTCATGCTGGAGGAGTTACTTGGAGTTAAAACGGAGGATGCACGTAAAGAGAGAAAGAAAACAAGAGGTGCATATGTTTGTCTTAGTTAGTTGTGAGAATTGTATGCCCATTTGTTGTGTCTGATCTCAAACGACAATAATAAAACCTAACTCAAATACAATTGCCCGAACTCATTTCAATAACTCATATCGATTATCAAATACCTACATAAACAACATACAACATAAGTTTGTCATAGTTCATCTTTTCTAATAGTACATAAATCACATAAAAATACACAAGATAGTTACCTCTGTAGTTGTAAAAAGGTTGCTACAATCATCATTTTTTATGTCTCTCTTGAATTGCATCATTATATCTTCACCAATATCGACTTCATCCAACATGTATTTGAATTAATCTTCCTCCATAACAACTATAATTTTAAACTAACAACCTTCAGTACAAATGAATTTTAATTATCTTATTTAACTGAAATTCTTAAAATTTAAGGATCACACCACAAAAGGAAATTTTGAATGTAAATTAAAATGACAAATTATGAATTTCAGAAAACAATTTTGAAATCCACTTTCCAAAATGTTACTTATTTTTTTGGAATAGGCAATCTAGAGTACATAAATAACCCTTTAGGAATATCCTATTGGGGCTACACAAATTGCCCTTCTGGAATAGACTTTCTAGAATACACAATAACCATTCCAAAATAGCTATTCCGAACTACCAAATCCCCCTTCAAAAATAGCCTTTTCGGACTACAAAATCCCCCTTCCAGAATAACTATTCTAAAAACTACAATATATATATTCTAAAACAAGCAATCCGAAACTTGCACTTTCTAGAGAAGCTATTCCAGAATGGTGACTTTTGTAGTCTGGAAAGGCTATTCCAGAGACCAATATACTATTTCTAGATGGGCTTTCAATAATAATGATAACCTTTTTGGAAAAGCCTATCCGGATTCTTTTGATATATTCCTCTTCGAGACCCTTATTTCGAAAAAATAAACATGAATAAAAATAGAAAACAACACACCTTGATAGTATATGTGTCGAGCCAGCCTCACATAAGTTATGCAGATGGACGAAAACAACCAAATATTTAGGAAAAAAACCAACCTTTGTGAGATTTAACAATTAAACGCAAATGGAGACGACATTGCTCGTAGAGAGGACACTCCAATGGAGGTGAAGGCTATTGAGAGTAGCTGAAGGGGGTGTTCGATGTGTTAGGAGAAATAGGTTCAAAAGAAGGAAGTTATAAAATGAGAAAGTAGTTTAAGGATATTTTAAAAGTGGGGGTGTAGGAAGCAAAATGGGGATGCAAGGAGTAAAAACCTATAGGATGGAGTATTTAAACCTAGGTCCTAATGGACTAGGTCATGCCATAACCATGTAAACTCGCAATGTCTATAATGTTTGGATTTCCCTTACCATGTCTTCCCTTCATATGTCATGATACTAAATGTCAATCTGTATCTAAAGATTGGGTATTTTGTACATATTATGACCTTTTACCAGCCTAGCTATATATAATATATATTTTTATCAATAAATATTAGTTATTAATATGTTAATTTTTTGTTAATGAAGAGACTCAAACCCATGACCTATCCCTCTCTCTTTCCTACTTTTATCATGAGCTTCATATAATATATTACATACTTACATTCGATTATAGTACATTATTTGTCAACTACTAGACATATTTAATATTGGAAATTATATTTTTGTAATGCATATTATGAAAACCACGTGCATTCAAGATTTACCCCACATGTTTCCTTGCTAGACAGAAAACATTTACTTTTCTTGTGTATCATAATTCAAAACCTTTTTCCAAATCGGAAAAGAAAAACAAAGTCACCTTTTCTCCTTAACTTTGGATAAAAAAACCTTCAACGGTTTAAGTTCTACTCTGACCCTTAATTGAGGGCTCCTGACAATTGTGAAACCTATTTTTTCTTAATTATTTTGCTAATTCTTAAGTATTTATATTTCTACTGTTATTAAAAACAAAGACCATTTTGTGAGTTGAGCACTAGCTAGAGTCTTTTGCTCAATTTATGAAATTGTGTAATATCAATTAAGATTATAGATCCATAATTGTCTATTAGTTCTAGTAAATAAGGATAAATAATGATCTTTGTTGTGTAGAAATATAACATTAATAAACTAAGTTTGTGTCTTTATTAGTTAGAATTAGGTTTCTCTAGAATGTAATAATATTTATAGGCTTAATACTAAGAACTTATTTTGGGTTGTCTGTTAGTAATGGAAATTATCAATGAGCTTCTCTTAATTATAAAAAAAATGGAGAGATCATTTGCTAGAGCTTCTCAATAAGTAGAACTAGTGTATCTAAAAATGAAAATTACATCATTGAATCATTGACCACGTTAAAAAAACTAAAACGGAGATTACACTAGAGCCTTTAAATTGTTGAATTCCAAGCATCTATTTGTTTTCCTTATTGTTTTAATTATTGATTTCTTTTCAATTCAATTACCTACTCTAACTAAACCCCCTTTTTACTTTATTGTTATTTTAATTTAATATAATAAATATATTTTCACCAATCCATGTAATTTTATCATAGTCAGTATTTTAATCAATAGGTGCATTTTCTTTTCCAAGCATTTCATAACTTCACTTAACCTGACTTAAAAATGGACGAGTTAGTATAGTGGTTAAGTTCTTTACATGAGAACGACATATTTAGTGTAGAATTCTGGGTTCAATTTTCGTTGTGTGAAAACTCTTCATGTCAACGGCAATTACCGCGAGTGGGATTGGGAGAACCAATAAGAAACTTGACTCAAGCATCTAAATCCCTACAAACAACCTTACCATTGTATGCCTCCCCATAACTGGATGACACCTTGTATTTTTTATTTGTCCTATAGTAGGAGGTGTCGTGTCACCTTGATAAGTTCCATCCGATCAGGTAAGTTGGCACTAAACATTCATGTTTAATGACTAAATACTAGTAAAATTTTCACTCAATTTAGGTCGACACAATATATTCAACCAATCATGTTTGTGTTATATTGATCAGGCTTCTTATAATAAGTATAAATGTATAATTAATTAGGAAAAAAAAGGGTACATATTGTTAGTAACAAAGAATGAAATAATAGGAGTATGTATTTTTATTTCTTTTGGTAACAAAGAACGAAGTAATACGAGTATGTATTTTAGTATTGTTATAATATACTATAAATCATGATAGAAAAAAATATTATATTTTAGTATCCGTTTGTATATGTTATTGTCGTTTGATATTGAACGAAAGTTTTGGCTTAAAAAAACAAATAAAAAATATTTTTTTGAGACAAAAAAAATCTTTCAAACCAATTTTTTTATATATAATATCTTTTTTAAAATCCATTTATACACAATTCTTTCAAGTATACCGATGACAAGTATTTTAGGCTTTAATTTATATTATATATTTATGCTAAAATATAGGATATTCATTTAGTCACATTATCTAAAATACCATTATTATTATTTATCCATAATAACTAAACTAGGAGATTTACAATAATTCACATCTTATTTAACTAATTGAGTTAGACTTTTATGATAAAATACATTGTTTTATTTAGAAATTATTTTTTAAGAGGAGGAAAATTAAAATTCCAGTTGTAATAATGTTTAAATTATTGTTTAACCTTTCATTGTATAATTGTATGTCATTGTAAATTTTGTAGTTATAATATCCTTTTCATTTTTTCTTATATTTTATAATCTTAATTAAAATTGAAATAAAGATTAGCGAAGTATATAGGAATGAAAACAAAATATAGGTATGTTTATTTAAAGTTATTTTTAAAAATATTTTTTTAGTAAAATAAGTAGTTTTTTTGTTTTTCTGATTGATAATCTTAAATGGTTATTTGCATCGGCTCGACCGATGTTAAATTGAATGAAAATACGACATGAATTTTGTCATTAAACATTAATATTTAGCATCAGCAATACTAGCATGATGGAACATAACCACGTGACAGCAAATAAAAAACACCAAATTTCATTCAAGATAACGCCTCTTACTTCCTACGTGGAAAAAATCACTCTTTTTGGTAAATATTCTTGACCTACCCATTATGGTAATTAGTTTTTATTTTAAACTCATTTTTGGTAAAAAAAAATCCACTCGATGGAACCCCTGCCACGATTTTTTTTTATTTATCAAAGTATGATATTGAAAGGCAAATGTTATATCCATGCTCATTTTTTCCTAAATACATTCTCCTTTAATTTTACTGTCATTAATACTTTCTATACCCAAAATATCCTTATACAGTGTTTAATCACTATTTCATAAAGTAGATTCCAAAATGTTTTTTTAGCCCTAGAAAGTAATTCCTAAAATGAAAAATCCGAAAACATTTCAGAAACTACTTTTCAGAACACAATAATAAAGTTTCAAAAAGTAATTTCTGAAATATTGTTTCAGATTTTGCATTTCAAAAATTAGTTTGCGTAAGTGAAAAAAAATAGCATTTCAGAAATTATTTTTTGAAATTTAAACAAAAATTAAAAAAATCGTAATTAATTTAATTTTTAATTTTCTTTTCTTCACAACTTTATATCTTGTAATTTTAACTGCATAAATCACAAAAAATGAGCGCAAAAATACCCTAATGTTAAACAAAGAGACCAAGCAAGCAAGGAGAATCGAAGCATAATATTGAATCGGAGGTCAGAAAGAGAGTGAAAGAGGGGGATGTTTTGTCGCCTTGGAAGGAGTGTATTGTTTAAGGGGGGGGGGGGGGGGGGGGGGGGGGGGGGGGGGGGGGGGGGGGGGGGGGGGGGGGGGGGGGGGGGGGGGGGGGGGGGGGGGGGGGGGGGGGGGGAGTGTGAGAAGGTGTGAGAAGAAAAATAATGTTTGAAAAAAGGTCATTTAAGTCATAACCAATTTAAAATAATGAAGGAAGGGGAGTGTATTTAAAAGAAGGGAAAGTGAATATAGCATTTGCCTGGTTGAAAATGTTCCGTGGAAGAAGACTTAGAAGGCATTTGAATCCTATATTCTCTTAGTTGAATCTTGCACGGCTCCTATTGCATTTCGAAATCTCCATTCGGAAATGTAAATTTACATTTTAAAATAGATTTTTCAGAATATAACGTGAGATGCAGGAAACAAATGTAGATTTAGAACCACCTCTTGGGTCAAGTCCACCATGTCCTCAAACCGGGCCCCTCTTCTTGTTGCACGTTTGTACAATAAGGCCCGTTCTGTGTTGGGCCATGTCTGAACACTTCTATAAATTTTATTCTGTCCATTGAATACAAAAGGGCAAAACTTATTTGCATTGTAGCACGGGGTTGAAGTTGAAGCACGATGGGACCTGGGAGTCTGGAACTATCCTTTGCATAACGACATTTTGAAATAGTCAATGAAACATTGCATATGCATTTGTGTGAAAGGCTTCAACCAAAACATACACGCATGATTCTAGGAATAAACTTCCTACGTTCATTCTTCACCATATATTTTGAGAGTAATTTCTCTTTCAAGGAAACATCTCTGCTCTATAGAACCAATCGTGTTATCAAGTCAATAATAAACAAATTACACTCTATAGAACCAATCATGTTATCAAGTCAATTAAAAACAAATAACACTCCATAGAACCAACCATGTTATCAAGTCAATAAATAAAAAAACAAATTACAGACGTTGTCCATGTGGTTGACCTAATTTTACTTTATGTTTATTTGGCATCAATTATATGAAAGGAAAAGAATAAACAAAATAGTAAAAGACAGAAAGGTACAATAACTAGAAGAGAAGTAAAAACAATAAAATAAAAAATCCTTATAAAAACTTTTATAACAAGGCTACAAATTATTTTTCCTAAGATTTACAGCTTATTTGTTTAAGGATGCAGACAGTTTTTTTTTTTTTTTTTCCAATAAATTTGCTTTGAGAAGCCAATTTTTTCAGTTTGCAGCAAAAGACTGACAAAACAAACAGCACTTGCCATTTTTCTTTCCTAACTTTTTTCTATTAATTTATACACACGGTCGTAGGGTCAAAATTAAATTTTGTTAATAAATATGTTTTATGAATTTAGACGTACTTATAAGATAAGTAATTTGCTGTAAATTGTGGATCATATATACATAATTATTTCTATTTTTAAGTATTTGTCGAAATATATGAAATACAAAATAAATTCTGTTTACATAAACTATTTTTCATATAATTTTTTTTAATCAATCGTATAAGTTTATTATAAATTAGAGAAACAATATTGAATAAATATATAAAAAAAATGGCCATTGCCATTTTTTATCAACGGGCTTTTTCGATCGACCTCGATAAAGACCTATAGAAATTTATAATTAGATTTGGGTTCGATATAGTTTCAACTTTCAAGTTTATTTGTGGGATTGATTGTTTTCCAATGATAGAAATATCTCCACTATTTCATCCCCTTCGTAATTTCTAACATATTCAAAGAGTGCATTTTAAAAATATGTGTAATGATGATAATCATTAAAATAATAATTATTTAAAATTTTGTAAAATAAAGTACATTTTTTCTTGAATTCTTTATTAATAATTATTACATTTTTAGTGTATAGTTTTGACTTCGGAGGATACAGAATATGATTTCGATGTTTAAAGGTGTCAATGAAGATTTTTTCTAGCATAATCTCTGGGTTATATTTAAACTGACACGTGAAACAGAAAACTCAAATAAATGATAAATGCATATGTACTTAAAATTAGGCATGTACCTTCTTAAAAAAATAGGCACGTTTATTAGCACAAGCGTTGTCTCGAGAAATTTCAATTTGCGATATTTATCCTCTCCTGACATCAGCATGATAGATTCTAATTATTTGTAAATCCGCATTATTGTAAATATTTCTTTTTAATCAAGTGAAAGTTTTAAACTATTAATTAAAATACTTAACATCAATATTATATATATATATATATATATATGATTAAGTTCTCTTAATTTTTTAAAATGATCAAAATATTATAAATTAATAATATAAAATAATTTTATGTTATCATTTAAAAATGATTAATATGTTATGACAATTGTCAGGATCCGGAAGACTTAAATTTTAAATTTATCAAAGAGTTTTGGAATATCGTAAAAGAAGATTTCTTGAAGTATTGTGATGAGTTACATAAAAAATGGGATAATTCATAGGGGATGTAACTCTTGGTTCATATCTCTCATCCCTAAAGTGGAAGTTTCTAATCAATTGGGTGACTTTAAGACCATTTTCTCTTGTAGGTTGTTTGTCAAAGGTTTTGGCTAAAGCTCTACCCAATTGAAAAAGGTACTACCTAATGTGAAAGGCAAAACACATTATTGTATGTAGATCTTTGCTCCAAGGTACCTATGTAGCCAGCTAGGTAGCGGAAGAGGCTAAAAGAAAGAAGAAAAATCGTTTGATTTTCAAAGTTGACTTTGAAAAAGCTTACGGACTCATGGAGTTGGAGTTTCTTGCTTTACATGATTCAAAGATTGGGCTTCAATGAAAAGTCATTTCTTGGATTAGGGCTTGCTTAGAGAGTAGTTTTGTGTCCATATTGGTGAATAGGAGTCCCACAAGTGAGTTCAAAATATCCAAAGGCCTAAGGCAAGAGGATTGTTTAGTCCCATTTTTGTTCAATGTGGTGGCGAAGGGGCTAAGTGGTTTGATGAGGGAGACAATTGACAAAAACATTTTTTCTAGCTTTTTGGTGGTAAAAACAATACCCAAGTCAATCTGCTTCAATTAACATACAACACCTTATTTATTGAAGAGACTTCTTGGGATAATGTTTTGGCCATTAAAAGCATCCTTAGGTGCTTTGATTTGGTTTCGGGCCTAAAAGTAAATCTTTTCAAGAGTAGATTTGACACTTTTAGAGTGGACACACATGTGGTGTTGAGGTATGCAGATTTCCTTAATTGTAAGCTTCTTAAAGTTCTTTTTGCTTATATTGGTTTACCTGTGGGGGTTAATTCTAGGAGAGAGAGAGAGTACTTGAAACCCTAATATTGAAAAATTCACAAAAATATTATCTTGTTGGATCACATAGAGTGATATCCTTTGCAAGAAGGGTGTGTCTTATAAATATCATTCTTTCATCACTTGCTCTTTTCTATTTATCTTTTTTCAAAATGCCTAACATTGTGAGGAAGAAAATTGTGTCTATTCAAAGATGATTTTTGTGGGGTTGTGAGTAGAGAAGAAAGAAAGTGGCTTGGGTGAGTTAGAAAAATATTTACAAATCAAAGTGGGAAATCAGGTTGGGTATAAAAAATGTGGAATTCTTTAATAAAGTCCTACTTGCCAAGTGGAAGTGGGATCTCTTTAGAGAGAATAATGGGTGTTTGTGGAGTGAGATCATGAAGTCCAAATATGGAGGTTAGAGAGGGTTTAGTGTAAGTGAAGCTTGCCAAAATTCTTTCTTTTGGCAAAACGAACCTAATTAGTTTGACAATTGCTTTGAGTGGAAGGTGGGAGGTGGGGGATAGAGTGAATTTTTGACATGATTTTTAGGAAGAGAATGAGACCCTAGCTTGTGCTTATCCTAGGATCTTTTTGAATTCTAATCAAAAGGATGAAAGCATCAACAAGGTGGGTTTGTGGGAGGGGAATTTGTGGTGTTGGAGGTTATCTTGGTGTAAATAGGGGTTTAGCTAGGTGTTTGAGGAGTTCTTGAATCGAGTATCAGGTATGAGGTTTTATAAAATGAGAGTGATAGGTGGGTGTCGAGGGAGGAAGTCTCGAGCTTGTATACTGTCAAATCGGGTTATGTGTTTTTATGTGATAATGCTTTTGGCAATCATCATCATGCAACATTGGCCCAGATTTTGGAATTTGAAAGTGCCTCCAAAAGTTCTCAATTTTATTTGAAGAATATTCCAGAATGCTTTACCCAGTGGTGATAACATCTGAAAAAGAAACATCGTCATTCAGAACTATAACTACACTTGCCCATTATGTGGTGTAGATGAAGAGTCTTTTGAACCATATATTGGTTCGGTGTGGTGTGGTTATGCATGTTTGGAACCTGTGCTATTCTTGGATACACTTGGAGGGTGTATGGCCAGAGACGCTACAAGATCACTTCGACCAACATGTGATTATCAAAGGGTCGACGAAGGCAAATAGAATGTGGCGGGTTCTTTTGTGCACGGTGTTGTGGGTGATTTGGAACTGAATAAATAATATGATCTTCAGAGCCGTGGTGCTGGATATGGATAAGCTGGTGAACGAAATTTTATTCCATTGTTGGTCATGGTTGAAAACATATGATCCAAGCTTTAGTTATACGTTCATACAAGGGCATGTATATATCAGTCATGATTGTTGTGACTGTTGGTAGGTCGAATATGTTGTGCAGAGGATGGTTGGTAGTTACCAGTTATGGTGAAAACGTGAGCATTATGTTGCTTCGTTGGTACTTAATACATTGAAACACCTCTTGCTTTTTGTTTTAGCTCTTTATGTTTGTAACTAGTAGGGGCTTGTATCTTGTATCAACCTTGGTATCTTTCTTTATGCACTCCCTATGTATAGATTAAGATTCTAGAGGACATCTTGTTGATTATTTGCTGGATTATGTGCTACTGAAACTATCATCTGAGCTACAAACTGTAAGAAAAATTAATTAATCTAATCATGCTTATACATAAACAACATAAGCAATTAGATTAAGTGCGGAAAAATTAAGATCATAAATATCTTCCGCCACTGCTATTCTTGTTTGCTCCAAAGATGAATTGTAGTTGTTTTTGAGTCAAGTAGTTTGTAAACAGTTTGAGTCTCCAAACTAATTTGACTTTTGGTTTAAGGATTTTCTATGCTTTCACTATCACTCACTGATAGTATAGTATATTGAGTTTTTCAGTTAGCAATCACAGGGACCTTGACCATGATGCACATCTCCTTTTATAACTTCTTCCCATCAAAGAGATTGTTTTTTTTATATGCATAAAAAGTGGGCATAGTTGCTAAAAATAAGAGATAAGATTAGCAACAACTCTAAGAAGATAAGGGATAAGATTAACAACAACTTATTCCTAAGAAGATAAGGTGAGTGGACCACCTTATGTGATTTTGACTTAGTCAAACAACAGAAAAGAAACAAACATTCTACCACTTAGTCCACATATCTCATCATACACTTAAGTGAGAAATAAAATACATAAATCATGGCGATATTTCCTCTAATATATACGAGTAGTATCTTATGTATTACATTGTATTATATTTCTCAAGCCTATACAACTTAATGAATAAATCCAATGTCTATTCTAGGTCCAAACTTAATTGATGTTTCTCATAATAAATAATTGTAGATGCGCATAAACTGAATGAAAAATATCACAATAGAGTATCTTAATATCATTCTTACAATGAAAATCACATATAGGAACCAAGTCTCATCCTTTTCAGATGATCCTTAGATTTAAATGGTGGCATGTCCTTAGTTAAATGATCGACAATCATTAATTCAGTGTTAATGTGTTCAATAACCACTTTATTATCTTTAACACGTTCTCTTATGGTTAAATACTTAATGTCGATGTCCTTGCTTCGACTACAACTTTTGTTATTCTTAGCCATAAAAACAACAGTTGAATTATTACAGTATATGTTCAATGGCCTAGAAATGGAATCCATAACTCTAAGCCCAAAAATGAAACTCCTCATCCATACACCATGTGAGATAACCTCAAAACAAAAAACGAACTCAACCTTTATAGTGGAAGTAGCAATCAATTAAGGTCTGCCTGACACTTCTCCAAGACACAGCTCCACTGGTTAGCATAAAAATATATCCTGAAGTTATTGACTTCAATGCAGCCAGCGTAGTCTGAATCTGAGTAGCCAATCACTTCCAAGTTTTCAGTCTGTCTGTACATAAGCATGTAGTCCTTAGTTTCCTAAAAGTATCTCATCACTTTCTTTGCAACTTTCCAGTGGTCTAAACCTATGTTACTTTGATATCTCCTTAACACTCTAATGCAAAAGCAATATCAGGTCTTGTGTAGACCTGAGCATACATAAGGCTTCCAACAGCTAAAACATAAGGAATGTTCTTCATTTGTTCCTCCTCATGATCATTTTTCAGGAATTGGCTTAATCAAACATGTCACCCTTTACAATGAGAGCTACACTTGGTGAAAAATCACTCATTCTAAATCTTTCAAAAACTTTGTTAATATAGGTCTCTTGAGACAAACCAATAACACTTTTTACTCTGTCTCTTGATGCCAATAACGTAAGAGGCATCACCCATATCCTTTACATCAAAGTTCTTAGAGAGAAATTATTTAACCTCATATAGAAAACCCTTGTCATTGATTGCAAGTAAAATATCATCTACATATAAAATAAGGAAACAAATTTTGCTCCCACTGATCTTTTGATATATACAGTGATCCATAACATTTTTCTACGAAACCAAATGAAGAAATAAAATCTCTGGATTGGTCGTTCCCACTAATCAAATTATTCTCAAGAAATTTAACATTTCCTGATTCCACAATCCTTATACTATGAAATAGACAGTAAAAACTATATCCCTTAAACCTTTCAACATATCTAATGAAGTATTCACTAATGGTCCTTGGGCCAAGCTTTTTTTTCTTGTGGGTTATATATTCTCACTTTAGACGGGCATCCCCAAACGTATACAAGTCGCAAACTCAGTTTCCAACTTTTAAATAACTCAAATGGTGTCTTTGGGACAACCTTAGCTGGAAATCAGTTCAATATGTACATTGCCGTCTCCAGTGCTTCAGTCCACAATGACTTAGGAAACTTGGAACTACTAAGCTTACTTTGCACCATGTCCATTAAGGTTTGATTTCTTCTTTTTGCCACACTATTCTGATCCAGAGAACCAGGCATAGTGTACTGGGCAACAATCTCATGTTCTTGAAGAAACTTCGCAAATAGACCAGGTGCTTGTCCATTCTCTGTGTATCTACCATAGTATTTACCACCTATATCGGATTTCACGATCTTAATTTGCTTTCTACATTGTTTATCCACTCTGACCTTAAAATCTGTAAAGGCATCTAAAGTTTCATCTTTAGAAGGAAGTAAGTAGAGATACATATATCGTGAAAAATCGTCTATGAAGGTGGTAAAGTATTTCGGACTAATTTCGTCCATGTCTGGATAACAAATATCTGTATGTGTGATTTCTAATAGATTTGAGCTCCTTTTTGCATCCTTTTTAGACTTATTAGTTTGCTTATCCTTAATGCAATCTATACAAGTATCAAAATCAACAAAATTCAAAGCACTAAGTACCCCTTCATTTACCAATCTCTTAATTCTCTCAATAGAGATGTGTCCTAATCTTAGGTGTCACAACATAGAGGAATCTTCATTCATAACACATTGTTTCATGCCAACATTAACATGCATAGCATCATAAGTGGTATCATTTTGCAAATAAATATAGAAAATACCATATTGCAAATCAATCCACCATGTGTTATGATTAATCATATTAGATTCATAACAAACTAAAAAGGCAGACATACCTTTCTTTTCCAAATCATAGCTTGAACTTAGGACAATCTTTCTTCATGTGCCCCTTATTTTTATAGAAGAAACACATGGATTCTTTCCTTGTTCCAACTACAACCTCCCCTCTTCTTGAACACACATGGTCATGAGTTCATTAATAGACCATTTGTCTTTATGTGTGTTGTTGGATATTTTGAGGGGACCATATGGTGTTGGGAGAGTATTCAGAATAAAATGCACCAAAAAGGAGTCAGACATGTCCACATTTTGAGTTTTTTCAAGTTGAGCTACAATGTCCCTCACCTGCATGATGTGTGTCATACCCTAATTTTGTCCGGGTAAATTAAAAAATGATGATAAAAAAAGAATGATAAAAAGAGAGAAAATAAAGAAAAAAAAAAGAAAAAAGAAAATAAAAAAGAAAATAAAAAATAATAACAAGTATTAAAAAAAAGGACAAAAAAAATGCATAAATAAAAAATAAAATATATAACAGTAAAAATAAAAAAAATAATAATATAAAAAAAGAAAAGAAATAAAATAGTAAAGAGCAAAAAAAAAGAAGGTAACAAAACAATAAAAACAAGGTAGCAAAAAGCAAAAAGAAAGGAATATGGGCCATAAGGGCCCATTAGGTTAAGAAAACCTACCTATAAAGCAAAAAAAGGCAACAGTGAATAAAAAATGAATTAACATAGCCAAGCACGGATCCCGGAGCAAAAATTGGACCAATCCTGCCGCACCATTTGGCACCGTGACAGAGGAAACCTTAGGGGTTCTGAGGTGACCCCTTCATTCTCTCCCACACTCTCCTTCTTCCATTCTTTCTCTCATTTCTTCTTCTCGTTTCTTCTTTTCTTTTTTTTTTTGTTTTTACCTTTCTTTTATGGTCTGTTATTTATTTCGTTCAGAGGAAAATGTGTATGGTTTGATGTAGGCCTTGTTGATTTGGTGTGTGCTTGGTTTCTTTTTTTTTTATTTTATTTATCATTTCTCCTTTTCGTTTTTTTTTCCTTTTTTTTCATAACCACCGCGAACCACCGTCACGCACCACCACGGCCACCTCCACCGTGCACCACCGCACACCACGCCCTCCACCATCATGACCACGAACCACCACACCATATGAACACCACCATCCCTTTTGGGTTTGTTTTATTTCTTTTTGTCTTTGTTTCGTTGTTTTCTTTTTCCGGCGACCATCGCATTCACCACCGGTGCACCGCCACCCTCCCACATCACCGGCCACCCCGCGGTAGCCACTGCACCTTGAGCCTCCATGGTGGTAGCTTAGGAGGTTGCAAAACCATCAAAGAGGGTGGAAAAACCCTATTTTCGCACAGCTTTTCGCACTACTGCAGGGGAGAAGACGAAGATGCGTATTGGGCCGGGTCGCCCTGGCCCAGTCCATAAAAAAAACAATTACTATTTGAACCCCACGTTTGATAAGTTCACCCTTCCTTTTCTTTTTTTGGGCCTAGCCCAACAGACTAAAAAAACCAATTTACTTTTTGCAGTCTCTTACTTAATAAGAACACCCCTCTTAGTACTTGGACCTGACCAATACTATTACGAATTTCGTAATGCTTTTTGCACCTCTCTTTTTCATAGATGCACACCCCTCAACATTTGGGCCTAGCCCACTTTGTACATCACATATAATACTGTTCACACCACCACATTCACAACTGCATACCCCTTTATATTACTGTTTACACCCGTTATTCATAATTGCACCCATAATTTGTTGGGCATGCCCCATTTTGTAATTAAATAAATTCTACTGATTGTACCCCCTATCCTTACTGTATGCATCCCTAATGACTAAGTGTACCCCCACTTCTATTCTATCCATTTTCTATTTCCGTTTGATTTATTTGATTACATAATGTTATTTAGTATGTGCTTATGCTTCGTGCACTCCATGCTGGGTCTCCGACTTGCTTGGTAGTGTTTCAATAATGTGGTATGTTTCGTGCACACCATGCTGGGTCTCCGACTCGCTTGGTAGTTTCAATAATACGTGGTTAGATTTTGCACTCCATGCTGGGTCTCCGACTTGCTTGGTAGTGTTTCAATAACATGTGGATAGATTTGTGAATATCATGCTGGGTCTCCGACTTGCTTGATTTCATAGAGTTTACCACAAATTCAAAATCTTTTCTAAAAAGCAAAAAATACTCAAATGAAGAATCACTTAATTCCTTTCTCTTTGAAATTACAAATTACTTGAGATTGCTTCAAGGTCCAATGCCTTAAGCGATTCTCCCCGTTTTTCCTCAAAATCAATGTCGTTTCAAGGTCCAACGCCTTAACGACTCTTTTTCACGCAATTAAAATAAATCTTTCAAAAAAGATAAAATCAACCCAATCAAGTTTTTAAAGAAAAGAACTACGTAAGTCTGATTTCCTCATTGCACCTGGGGATACGTAGGAGCAAGGGCAAATCCCTTGTCGACCTAAAAAACTAAAAAAATAAAATAAAATAAAATCTTCTCTTTTCTAAAAAATAAAAATCTGATTGTCTTTTCTAAATAAACAAAAATAAAATAAGCATATTCATGTTCTTAAAGAAAGATAAATAATTTAAAAAGTCACTTTATTTGTCACACACTCGATTAAAGGCTGTCGTCTTCGTGACGGACGCGTGGGGTGCTAACACCTTCCCCGTGCATAAACGACTCTCGAATCCTTTTTTCTCTAAAAACGTAGACCACGACTTATCTTTTGGTTTTTCCGACGTTTTCCTTAAATAAACGTTGGTGGCGACTCCCATCTAGTTTTCCCATTCCTTTCTTTTGGGGAAATCTTTTATAATCTTTTTTATCGTCGTCGTCCCCGTCGTCGGCCGGATAGGTTGCGACAATGTGCTTACACACATCCCTTATAGTATTGAGCTTCATGGAAGAAAATTTCATTATTAAGGTATTGGCCAATGTCTTCCCTAAGTCTCAAATTGTTCATCAATGTACTTCAGGAACACTCTCACATTGTCATACTGTTCAATTGAGCCCTTAATACCAGCTTATATTGTAGTCATAATGAACATCACAGAGTCGATTGGATCTTTTCCATTTCTCATACAGATCCATCTCCTCTGGTTTACTGTTCTCTGTAATTGCTAGTGGCTCAACTTTCCTGATAGCATAATCAATGTTCATATACGTTAACGTCAACAAAATCTTTTCCTTCTAGATAGAAAAATAATCTCCTCTCAATTCTGGGATATCAATTGTATTAATAGATTGTATAGTTGCAACATAATTCAACATATATGCTTATCATTAAAATTTGAGGCAAAAATAATGTATCATGCTTTACCAATGTAAGTCATGCTTATAAAATTATGAATTTAGCGACATAAAATTTGCTTGTGGGCTAAAATTTTAATTCAATTAAATTCATATAAGCATTATGATAAAACTATCAAGTTTTTTTCTTGATCCCTGTGGATAAATAAAAAAAATATAATTTTAATATTTTATCTCAATTAGTCATACAAAACTATACTAGAAATTCATGTGGGATGATATTTATTATATTATATATGACTAATTACAATTAATATCATCTACCTTATGTGATCTAGAGAGTCTTAATATATAATTTAAATAATTAAAGTTGTTGTAGCTAGACTTTAATTAATTAAATTATAAAGATCACTAAATATTATCTAATTTCCAAAATTAATTTGACTGTAATTAATCATAAACAATAAAATTAAATAATCAATCATTTAGATTAATCAACTTAATATTACATGTGTAGGAAAACATCAATTAATACATGTAATGACAAAATAATAATAGATCCTGTGAACATATATCACAAAATTGTCATTAGTTCAATTGGCAAAATTCTTTATAATCATTTATTTGGTTACAGATTTAATTCCCATCTAATGCATTTTATTTTATTTTATTTTATGTTGAATTCTTGAATTGCCAAGTTATGATAGCATAAATAACAGCATTTTCATGAAGATCAACATAAAGATTCATCAACCCAAATAACTTAAATGACAATAGTAACAATATTATGCCTAATTCCTTATATGATCTTTAAACAACTTAATATATAATTTTAATTAAATTATAGATATTGTGACTAATCCATAATTAATTAAAATTATAAAGATGGCTTAGACATAAAACTTAATTATATAAGAATAAATCATATTATGCACTTCAAGATCAAGATATAATATAATGATAAATAAAATTCTCATATATAATTGCATAATTGAAACATAATATTATGCATTTGATTTAATAGATATGTGCATAGAATAAATTTTTCCAAAATATATTCATGCATAAAAAAAATCAAAGCTCTATAAATTCCAAAATTAAATAGGAATGCAAGAAATGTATAACAAGCAGAAAAGGCGAGTAATTCAAAACTTGAGTTGGGACACTTTGACCCGGTTGCGACCCACGGACCCGAAATAAAAACCCGATGGTTTTCAGCCATTTTACAACAACGAAATTCATGTTTTAATTTCCAAAAAGCTTAGAAACTCAATTTCTATATGATTCCAAGGCTTCTTAATAATTAAAACGTTCAAATAAAATACTAATATTTCAATAAAACAATATTTCAAAAATATGAGTGTCAAACAAAAGCAAGACAGAGGCACTAACAGGCTCTGATACCAAATGTAAGAAAAACTAAATAATCTAATCATGTTTATACATAAACAACATATGCAATTAGATTAAATGCGAAAAAATTAAGATCATAAGTACCTCTTGCCATTGCTATTCTTGTTTGCTCCAAAGATGAATTGTAGTTGTCTGTGAGTCAAGTAATTTGTAAACAGTTTGAGTCTCCAAATTAATTTGACTTTTGGCTTAAGGATCTTCTATGTTTTCACTATCACTCATTGATGGTATATTGAGCTTTTTAGATAGCAAGCACATGGGCCTTAACCATGATGCACATCTCCTTTTATAACCTCTTCCCATCAAAGAGATTGTTTTTTTATATATTCATAAAACGTGGGCATAGTTGCTAAAAATAAGAGATAAGATTAGCAACAACTCTAAAAAGATAAGTGATAAGATTAGTAACAACTTATTCCTAAGAAGATAAGGTGAGTGTACCATCTTATGTGGTTTTGACTTAGTCAAACAACAGGAAAGAAACCAACACAAACTTGTCCTATGGCACTGGTTGTGCTTCTTCACAAATAGATATTCTTTGCTTATTAACAGAATATTGTCATACAATTACCAATCCTCATTATGATAAGTTTGTTTATTTTTACAATAAATATCTTAAAAATCATATAAAAAAGGATTTTTAGTTAAATGACAATATAAAAACTTTTATTGACAATGTATATAACCTTCTCCTTCCGACCCTTCTCCATACTTGAAAATTTGAAATAAACCATTTGCAAAGCACACATTAATGATCTTTTCAATTTTGGCACGTTCATCTAAGCATCACTTTGTGAATCAATCAATTTTGCCTCTTCAACACTTTCGTCATGGTCAAAATTTTAATTAATTGATGATAAGCTGACTTGTGACAAAGATATCAGATGCTTTAGATAAAATACATTGGATGTCAGTGTCACACTCTCCTGGAAACATATTCTAGTTAGGCAACATCATGCATTCAAAACAAGAGAAAAATGTGAAGTAAAAAAAAAGGTTTGCCACAATTTTGTTAGCCACTAGGCCTAACTAGAATACGTTGGATGTCACCCTCACACTCTCCTGTAAAGATATTCTAGTTAGGCAAAATCACACCAGTGCATTCCAAACAAGAGAAAAATGTGAAGTAAGAAAAAAGGGTTTGCCCCAATTTGGTTAGCCACAAGGCCTAACTAGAATCTCAACAACAAAAAATCTCTAATAGCAAAAAAAAACTATGAAACCGAAACAAAAGAAGATTTTTCTTATTAATATCTAGAAATTCCACGTGTGAGCTAGACGTGGTCTAAGTGGACTCCAAATTCTGCACGTCTGGAGGTGATTCGGCTTTGTTTAGGGAGAGGACCTGCAAAACAAAGTAAAGACACTCCAACGCTCAAGTAAGTACATCAAGTATAGAGAATAACTGAGTGTTATAAGAATAAGAATATGAATATGAGTATAAGTATAGAATGATTTTGGGTTCATTCCGAAGTGATTAGAGAGAACCTATAAGGCTGTATTTATAGCGTGGAGTATGGGCCTTGGGCCTTTGTTTATTGATAATCTGTTGATAAGATAATAACAGATAATAGTAGGAAGTTATCTAATTCAAATAGAGGATAATGTGTACCTTATTGATATATTGTTACTTATAGATAACTAATAACTTCTAAATAACTTGTTGGGATATTTATATGATAAGGTGGTTGCACCTATTTGAATATCCTAGCATATTTGATATGTTGTTAATAAGGAGATAATATTGTTGGTGTCCATGCTCCCGTAGAAGGTTGACGTCTGCCCTCCTATAGCAATGCTGACATGGAACCCATACACGTGTGTCCGGGTTGACACTTGGGGTTGAATAAGCACTATTAATGTAACAGTGTTGTCATGGAGGATGTCCACATGTATGGTGATCTTTATGTGACAATCACGTATCATTTTACTATTTTGGACTGTACATAAGTCCCCCAGCCTCTGAGCCAATTTATGGGCGAAAGAGGGTGAAAGAGCATCGATGCAGGATGTCCAGTGTCATAGTAATATAATGACTATTGTCAGCCCCGAGGGTGAACATGGTGTGTCCAGGTTGAAAACTTCATAGGTCGACCAAAACTTTAAATTTAGTTTGGATTTACGGACCTGAACCTGGACAGGGTTGTCCAGGTTGTGAATGCTGGGTTTCCCAAGGTAGACTATTTGATTTTAATGGATAAGTCTATTCTTGGCAGGCAGGTGAGGCGTCAATGATGATGAACTTTTGTCAAATTGTGACCGTTTGATGTGATTTTTGAAAACTGGGTTTATGTCCTCATTAATGCTGGCAGACGTGTGCTGCCCATGCCCCTTACCCATGCACACGTGTCACTTGAGGAGTGGCCATGTTTTTGGAGATCGTGCGATAGTGGGTAAATGATGTCAATCACGACACGGGCTTCTAGGGGACCTTCCAGAACCTTGCTAATAATCGTCGAGCCTCCTTCCCCTTTAAGTAGATGGGATTTTCACCATTTCCACTTCACCTGCATCCTTGCTCTCCTGAATCTTCTTCTTATTGAAGCTTCCATTTTCTTTCAAGGTAAAAATGTATGTCTCACCCATTTCCGATTCCGCTTTGGGTATGAGGGATAGTGATTTGGGAGGTTCTGTTGAACAACGCGTTATGTGCGATGTGATCTCCATCGGTGATTCCTCTAAGGAGGACACTCATGGAGGTGCTTCTGATGGGTCCTTCTCTTCTAGGTGTAGGACCCGTTCTTGTCAAGCTGACGAAGGGATTTCTCGTCCTCGTCGATAGGTAAAAGCGGATGAACCTCTACTACTTATTATCATCCCTGCTTCTTCTTCGAGGAGGATGAGACAAAATATTCTGGGAGGCATAAGAGATTCCTCTCATGTGCGTCTCAGTTCCTATGCTGGGTCGCCGCCGGCTGTCCCAGTCGTTCGCGGCTATAAGTGGGTGAGGGAAGACATTTTGCAGAAAGTCTCCACTCCAATGAAGGAGATAAATAGCTCGTCCACAATAGTCTTGCTTTCGAGGTTCCAAGATTGTTTCTCGAGTTGGCACTGTCAAGGGTGGACTCTTTTGTTGGGGTTCCCACCAGATAAAAGTACCAAGAGTTTTCTTGGGTTTGATATGTCGAGGGCTGACCTTAGACAATTATTCCTGCAAAATAAAATGGTCTTATGGTACTGCATGTCGAGGTTCCATAGGAATTAGAGTACCCAGAATATTTTTCAGGTTTATTATGCCAAGATGACCTTGGACATTTATATATTAGATGTCTCATTATGGCTCGTATTTTGCATCAATAGAATTTGTGAGCGTTGAAATCATCAAAGTAAAACTTTGAGTACCTTGTGTTTCCTTAATGGATAAGTTAGTGAAAATGAAGTTGATCGCAGATTGATCTCAAGTTTTGAGAGTTCTGGGTTATCAAGAGTTGTTGATAACTATGCAGGTCAATGTTAAGTCTTGCCAAAATTTGCTGACAACTATGGTTCTCCATGTCAGGATTCCATAGTGTGTAATGATACCAAGAGAGTTTTCTTGGATTTTTAGGAGACCTAGGGTAGACCCTGGTCTTTGTGCCAAGTATATATCTTGGCATTTATGTTCATTAGAACTTTTATTCCTGCAACGACATAGTATGATAACAATAACATATGCTGAGAGTAGACACAATTGTACCTCATGTTTTGTCGATGTTGGTACCAGTGGAATTGTCCATACTAGATTTTGTAGAGATTTACCTAGGTGCGGTCTTGGGTTTGTAGTCTTCAGAGCTGGTCTTGGGTCTCTTTGTCATTGTATATGTACCAGTGACGAGTCCGTCTTGGGTTTTTAGAGGTCAACCAAACTTGGGTTTAGAACCTTGAAAATCTATCAGAGCTTGGGTTTATAAACCTTTGAAGACGGAGGTCGACCAAGGCTTGGGTTTATGAGCCTTGACGACCTACCAGAGCTTGGGATTATGAACCTTTGTAGAGTACCAAGAGCTAGTCTTGGGTTTTCGAGGTCTACCAAGACTTGGGTTTATGAGCCTTGATGGCCTACCAGAGCTTTGGGTTATGAACCTTTGTAGAGTACCAAGAGCTGGTCTTGGGTTTTCGAGGTCTACCAAGACTTGGGTTTATGAGCCTTGACAGCCTACCACAGTTTGGGTTTATGAAACTTTATAGAGTACCAAGGCGTGTCCGCCCTGGATTTTTGTTGAGTTTGTCAAGGGTGGACCCTAGCAAGTACCCGGACATGATCCTGGGTTTTTGTCGAAGCTGGACCTGGGAGAATGATTTGGCTATGGTTCCTGAATTAGTCACAATCTTGTAACATTGATGTAAGTTATAGGATAAAGGATATATGCTTTATTAATGTAGTTTTTAATGTACATATCCCTCATTTATTCATCGGATGGGCCTCATTAAAACCTCTCAAGTGAAAAACCCAATGGGGAAAAAAGACTTGAATAGGAAAAAGAGTACGTCATCCGGCCTTAATCTTCTTAGCTGAAGTAGAACTTCAAATGGGTAGCATCCCAAGTTCTTGGAATGTCTTTGCCATTAAGTTCCTGTAGCTTGTAGGCGTTGTTGTCTAGGTTGGTGATCACTCTGAACAGGCCTTCCCAATTTGGTCCAAGTTTGCTTGCACGGGGATCCTTTCGGGCTTCACCCCGGACGCGCCAGACTAGGTCGCCTGACTGGAAGTTTCGAGGTTCAACTTTGGAGTTATATCTTCGTGTCCTGCAGAGCTTGGTCGCTTCTTCCTTGATTCTGGCTATGTCTCTGAGTTCTTCGCTAGTCTCCAGTTTAACTCTCATGTAGTCCTCATTGCACTGTTCCTGAAAAAGTATCCTTTTAGACGAAGGTTCCCCTAGCTCGACGGGTATCATGGCATCAGTACCATACGTGAGGCGAAAAAGGGTTTCCTTTGTAGTGCTTAGAGGTGTGCAATGGTGAGCCCATAATATGCTGGGGAGATCCTCCTTCCAGAGACCTTTGGACTTGTCCAGTCTAGTGCGAAGGGCTCGTAGTATGACTTTGTTGGCTGTCTCCACCTGGCCATTGGTCTGTGGGGTTCTACAGAAGTGACCAGGTGCTTGACGCCTAGTCATGTGAGTAAATCTTCATAGGTCTGTGCCTTGAATTGTGTACCGCTGTCAGTAATGATAGCATAGGGTAGACCATATCTGGATCTGAGATTTTTCCATGTGAAGATTTTGACTTCACTGGTTGTTATCTCTCGTAGTGGCTTGCCTCGATCCACTTGGTGAAGTAGTCGATTGCCACTAGTAAGAAATTGATCATCCCTGGAGCTCTAGGGAATGGTCCCAAGATGTCCATGCCCCACATAGCGAAAGACCACAGAGAAGAAATAATATGAAGGTTGTCAGGGGTAATCTGTGGGATTTCCGCAAATTCCTGACACCTTCTGCATTTATGCGCAAACTTGAAGGCATCCGTCTTGAGGGTTGGCCAGTAGTATCCTGCTCGTACTACTTTAGTGGCTAGGGAGCGTTCTCCTGTATGGAGTCCACAAATCCCTTCATGGAGTTCTCTCAGGACGTAGTCAGCCTATAAGTTGTCTAGGCATTTGAGTAGAGGTGTTGTCAGTCCTCCTTTGAATAACTCACCGTCAATGATGACGTAGTAGCCAGCTTTCCTCTTCAGATGTCGGGCCTCATTTTCATTTGCTGGGAGTGTTCCCTTCATGAGAAAGTCTCTGTAAGGGGTCATCCAATTGATCTCCTCCAATTCAACAGCCATTACCTCTAGGGTGTCAATAGTGGGCTTTTCGAGTGTTTGGTTGATGATTATTTTGAGGTGCCCGATCTTTTTGGTACTGGCCAGTTTGGATAGCAAGTCAGCCTTGGTGTTACTCTCTTGAGGTATGTGATACATCTCAAAACAATCGAAACTGTCAATGAGTGTTTTGGCCAGATGGTAATATTAGAGGAGTATGACTTCTTTGGTTTGATACCTGTCTGATATCTGACCCTGGACAAGCTGTGAGTCAGAGTAACATCTTAGACACTGAGTCCCGACCTTTTTTGTGAGTTTGAGTCCTGCTATGAGTGTCTCGTATTCGGCTTGATTGTTTGAGGCTTTGAAGTTGAGCTTGAGAGCTTGCTCTAGTGAGATATTATTGGGTCCTTCAAGTATGATGCCTGCTCCACTTCCTTATACGTTGGATGCTCCGTCCACGTAAAGGTTCCACCAGTCTGGGGTGGACTTGTCATTTCCTGCAAATTCTGCTAGAAAGTTTACTATGAATTGTATCTTCATGGGGCCACGCGGTTCATATCAAATGTCGAATTCCAACAGTTCGACTGACCATGCCACCATCCTGCCTGCTAGTTCTGGTTTCTGTAGTACCTGTTTGATTAGATAGTTAGTCTTAACTATCACTTGGTGACTTTGGAAATAAGGTCGAAGGCGCCTAGCGGAGGTGACCAATGCCAAGGCTATCTTTTCAATCATTTGATAGCGCTTCTCGGCATCACGTAGCATGCGACTAGTGAAGTAGATAGGGAGTTGATGTTTCCCTTCTTCTAGGACGAGTGCTGAGCTGACAGCTTAATCTGCAACTGAGAGGTATAAGAGCAATGGTGCTCCTTGTCGAGGTCGACTCAAGACAGATGGTGCAACTATTGTCTTTTTGAATTCCTCGAATGCTTGCTCGCAGGTATCATCCTATAGGAATGGCAATGACTCTATCTTACTGAGCAGCTTGTAGAAAGACTTAGCTTTCTCAGCAAGTTTTAGAAGGAATCTTGATAAGGCCGCTAATCTTTCGTTCAGTTTCTGAACTTTATTGATGCTGGCTAGGCTATGCATTTGTAGGATGGCTGAGCATTTGTCCGAGTTGGCTTTGATTCCTCGGTTGTGATCATGAAACCAAGGAATTTGCCACCGCCAACCCCGAATGTGCATTTTTTGGGATTGAGACGCATGTCATACTTTCGAACTTCTTCGAATATCTCTTCGAGGTCTGCTACATGTTGGGCTACGCTTTGGGATTTGACAACCATGTCGTCAACATAGACCTCAACACTGTGTCCGATCTGTTTCTTGAAAATGCGGTCCATTAGTCGCTGATATGTAACTCCTGCATTCTTGAGGCCAAAGGGCATGACTCTGCAGTAGTAGTTGGCATCTTCAGTAATGAAGGTCGTCTTTTCTCCATCCGGAGCATGCATTCTAATCTGATTATAACCAGAATATGCGTCCAGGAAGCTTAAGATATGAAATCTGGACGCTCCATCCACCAGTCTGTCGATGTTGGGTAGTGGATATGCGTCCTTTGGCATGCCTTGTTGAGGTCTGTGAAATCTGTGCACATGCGCCACTTTCCACTTGTTTTTTTGACCATGACAATGTTGGCGAGCCATATGGAATACCTTACTTCTCTGATAAAGTTAGCTTTAAGCAGCTTGTTTACCTCTTCTCTTACTGCCTTTCGTTTTTCTTCTCCCATATTTCACTTTTTCTTTGCTATCGGCTTGGCCTGTAGACATATGGCCAGCTTGTGGCATATGATTAGGGTCAATACCGAGCATGTTAGATGGCTGCCAAGCGAATAGAAATGCATTTTTGCGGATCGTCCGCTATGTGCCTGTACTCATGATTGGTAAGCTTTTTGCTAAGCTGTATGCACTGTCCGGGTTTGGGCCCGAGTTGCAACTTGACTAGTTCTTCAATCAATTTTTGTCCTTTGTCGATATTATCATCGCGTGGATCCACGTCGAAGGTTTCATCATGGCGAGCTATGTACACTGTCAGTGTATAAGGGGTAGACTCTCTGTCTATATTCATTACCTGGGTGGTACCCCCTGAAGTGGTATGATGTCTGTCTGACTGTCTGTTAGGAGGATATGGTACCATTTTAAGGCTTTCGACATAACATTGCCTGGCTTGCTTTTGATCTGCCTTTACAGTGACAATGTCCCCTATTATGGTAGGAAATTTCATCTTCAAGTGGGGAGTGGAGACGATAGCCCCCAACTCGTTCAGTGTTTTCCTACTTATCAGGGCAAGGTAGGATGTATCGACATCCATAATATGGTACCTGATAGTAAAGCTCCTTGATAAGGAACCTTGACCAAAGGTGGTCATTAGGTCGACATAGCCCAGGGTTTCTACCCTTTCTCCTGCGAAGCTGAGTAATGAATCTGGATAAGGTTGTATGGAGCTTGACGAGATCTCTAGTTTCTGAAAAGTCTTTAGATATAGAACATCAGTGGAGCTGCCTTGATCAATGAGTACTTTTGTCACCTTGAAATTGGCTATTATGAGAGAAACAACCATAGGGTTGTCTTGGTTGACAGGATTGATTCCCTCAAAATCTACATTGGTGAAAGTAATGGGAGGTAAACTTCGTAATGGAGTAACATTGACACAGTTTATGTTTATGTCTCGTATGGCGTACAAGTGTCTCTTTCGAGATTGACTAGACGATCCTCCATATGAGAAACCATTTATGATAGTATGAATTACACCGCGAATATGTTGAGTGGGCTCCCTTTCTCATTGACGAGGGGGTTGACGTCCGCGTTTAGGTTGCGATTGTCGTTGCCTCCCTCGATCTTTTGCGCCGTCTCTTCTTCCGTCGTTGTCTCTGTTTCTGAACCGATCTCCTTGTCGCCCCTCCTGTCTGATTTCTTGTGAAAAATTATGAGGTCCTTTTACAAACCGTGATAAGTGTCCTGCTTGGATAAGTTCTTCTATCTTATCTTTTAATGTCAGACATTCATCTGTGTTGTGGCCTGAGCCACGATGATAGCGACAATATTTGTTAGGGTTTTTTTCCTAACTTTGCAGGAGTTGACAGAGTCACCTGTACCTCCGTGTTGAAGGCTTCTTCCATGATGTTGGCTTGATTGACCGTCAAGGGAGTATATCTCTCAAATCTGGGTGCTCTTGGGAGAGATTGAGGCCTGTGTAGCTTTCGCTTTTTGTCGGCCCTATGAGAGTCGAATCAGTTAGATATCTCATGTTTCTCTCGCTTCTGTCCCACCTGTCGGACTTCGTTTCTGAACTTCAACATCTCTTCCACTTGAATGTAGCCCTTGGCTCTTTCACGTATTTCGTCCATACTAGAAGAGGTTTCTTGCATAGACTGTCTATGAATTTGTCCGATCGAAGGGCCAACATCATGGAATGCAGGGCTACCTCAGGATTGAGGTTTTTAATCTGGACAGTAAGTTTTCCAAATCGTTCCATGAACCTGCGAAGAGGTTCATCGTCTGCTTGGCGCAATGTTGCTAATGCAACGGATGTCAGCCTATGAGTTCGACTGGTTGCGTACTGCGAGCTGAAATTTTTGACAAGGGTGTCGAAACTGTCGATGGACCTTTCAGGGAGGCTACCATACCATATTAGGGCTGCCCCCTTCAGAGAGGTAGGGAACACCCGACATAATATAGCATCGTTGTTTGTATAAAGGTTTGCCTGTGATAGGAAGGCATGGAGATGTTCGTCGAGGTTGGTGGTGCCATCATACCTCTCTAAATGTAGAGGTTTCCAACCGAACAGAACATCGACTTCTTTGATGCGGTCGACGAGGGGATTACGCCGCGCGTTATGCCTCTCCAGTTGGTAGCCCTTAGTTAAACGACAAATACCTGGAGGGTCGATGCTGCGGGGGTTATTAAGGATGTGATTCGCCTTGCGTTGTTCGTCTCTGGTGGTGGGAGTACATTCTTCCTCCCGAGGGTGTCTCGCTCGGGTTTCCTGGTGATCACGGTCAGCTTTCATCCTTTCGAGTTCTTCCTGATACTTGTGTTTCATCTCCGCAATGCGGTTCTGGAGTTGTTGTATGATGTCGGCATTCGTCATGGTAGTTTACGGGGGGTTAAACGCATCGACATGGGTGTCGCGTCTAACGTTGGAGCGTGTACTGACCATGGACGTGTACCGATAATTTGTCTGGGGTGCGAGGCCGCAAGGTAAGTTTTACCCAGGCCTCATGGTGGGCGCCAAATGTTCTTACCAAAATCTGAAAATTCCACGTGTGAGCTAGACGTGGTCTAAGTGGACTCCAAATTCTGCACGTTGGGAAGTGATTCGGCTTTGTTTACGGAGAGGACCTGCAAAACAAAGTAAAGACACTCTGATGCTCAAGTAAGTACATCAATTATAGAGAATAACTGAGTGTTATAGGAATAAGAGTATAAGTATAAGTATAGAATGATTATGGGTTCATTCCGAAGTAAGTTAGAGAGAACCTGTAAAGTTGTATTTATAGCGTAGAGTATGGGCTTTGGGCCTTTGTTTATTCATAATTAGTTGATAAGATAATAACAAATAATAGCAGACAATTATCTAATTCAAATAGAGGATAATGTGTACCTTATTGATATATTGTTACTTGTAGATAGCTAACAACTTATAGATAACTTGTTGGGATATTTATATGATAAGGTGGTTGCACCTATTTGAATATCTTGACATATTTGATATGTTGTTAATAAGGAGATAATATTGTTGGTGTCCGTGCTCCTTTAGAAGGTTGACGTCTGCACTCATGTAGCAATGCTAACATAGAACCCGGACACACGTGTCCGGGTTGACCCTTGGAGGCTAAATAAGCACTATTAATGTAGCAGTGCTGTCGTGGAGGATGTCCACGTGTATGGTGATTTTTATGTGACAGCCACGTGTCATTTTACTATTTTGGACTATACAAAGATGAAAGATAAAACAAACATAACAACAATTATGAAATGACGACGTTATTATCGATATGTTTGTCTAGATACTTAAACCCTTTCTCTTTATAGGCTCAGCTCTTGGAGGGATGTGGATTGTCTGACCAAGAAGAGATGTGTAAAGCCAGATCTTATAAACATACGTAAACGCTTTGCCTCATAGGCTCGATGCATATAGGGTTGTGGATGATCCAATTGAGAAGGGATGCATAAAGCTTGACCTTATATATAGACTTAGGCGTTTTACCTCATATATAGGCTTAATGTTTGGAGGTTATAGACAGTTCGATCAAGAAAGAATGCATAAAGCCAAAACTTACAGACAGATTTAAGCAGTTTGCCCTTATAGAACAAAATCTTGGGCGTTTATGGACTGTTTGTTTGACTGAGAAGGACGTACAAGGTCGGACCATGTCAAAGTGTTCTCATCCCAATGGATCTATTTTTAGAGGTGTAATATGAACCAATCAAGTTATGCCTCCCATGAGAAAACAACCTAAGTATTGAACATTATCCGATTGATATGAGTTGTCCGGGGGAAGGTGAAAAAAATTCTTACGATAGTTTGTTTAGTTTAGAAATTTAAAACTTATTTTACGGCATATGAAATTGAAAACTTACCAATTTTATTATTTTAAATGAAAAAATCATAAAAATATGTCTCTATTCAACTTTATTTTATTTCTTTGTTCCACAAGCTGGATTTTCAATAATCTATCAATGTCTTTCAATCAAATAATTGCTTTTTTCACATCCGATTGTTATAATGAAACAATAATCAATTTTCAAAAAACAATATACTATTCCTTTTAAAAAAAACAATATACTATTATTTCCTGTTGTCTGTTGGCGTGGATCAATTTTTTCTTCTTATTTCAGACTTTGAAACAAACACGTCTCTTAGCATTTTCAGAAAAGGCTATCATGACCATTCACAATCAGCTAAACAATTATTTGGGAGTTTTCTTCTTTAATTACCATTTGGAAATTTGGGGGTTCATTTTAAATTATTATTTAAAAGAGGGTAGGTACTAAAATCTGTTACAACTTATAAAGTCATAATCGATGTTATAATTTTTATTTTTTTTAATTGAATTCATAAAATATTTTACGACTTAGTTTTTTTTTTTTAAAAAAAATATGACTTTAAAGTAATAGGATTAATTTTTTTTTATGACTTTAAAGTCATTAAATTTTTTCAATATATTTTCTATATTTAATTTTATTTCAATATTATCTATATTTTTTATATTGTTTTATTTAATATATTTTCTATATTCAATATTTTCTATATTTTTTTTACTAATATTAAGGATTATTATTTGTTTTATAAATTAAAAAAATAATGCAAAAGACTTAAATTTAAAAAAGACTTAAATTTAAATAAAAATATAAAAATGTATTACATTTCATTTTAAAAAAATATTAATAGTAGGTTGATGTCCCACAATGAGTTTTTTCTAGATATGAGTCGAGGTTTTTCTTCTTGTTGTATTGAATTTGTTGGTGGTTATTATCCTCTTATTCTCTGACTTTTTCATCCTCTTGTTCTAAGATGATCACGTCTAATTGTTTGTGGTTGTTGAGGAACATGATCATCACCATAATCATCATCATCATCATTATTGTTGGTATTGTTGTTATCATCATCTTTCACCTCATGACCCATGTTATGCATTTGAGAAGGTAATGATGAACGATAACAAGTCATGAATATGGATAAGCTTCTAAACATTTCAAGCATCAAATTCTTGCATTATTACATGTTCACCATATTTAATACTCATTGTTTTGTCTTTTTCCATAGGATATGAGATAAGGAAACCGCGATTTGAGGCAAAGTCTCACAATGCGATCAGAGTTTCCATGAGCAGCAAATTGGTTGGACCAAATTCCCAAGAGTAAATGGACTCAGGCCTATGATGAAAGAAAACAGTATGGTCATATGACTTCCAACCTTATCAAATGTATGAATTGTGTTTTGAAAGAAGTTCGAGCATTACCTATTACTGTCTTAGTCAATGAAACATTTAATAAAATAAATGACTCATTTATTACTATTGACATGAAAATCATGAATATGATAAAGGCAAGACATAGGTACTATGAAGAGATATATGTCATGATGCAAGAAAATTGACATATTGCTACCTCGCATTATGTTCGCATGTACGTTCGGGAAACAGAGGAGTTTGAGGTTAAGGAAATTGCAAATACGCGACTTGGGTGACGAGCAATGACAAGAACTGTCAAATTGAACGAATGGTCATGTGATTGTGGACAATTTCAGGCACTTTGAATTCCTTGCTCGCAAGCAAGCAATTGCAGCGTGTCCTTCTTTCAATTTAAATTACGTTACTTTGTTGATACTTGTAACACCCCGTGTGCACCCGGTGTATTAACATTATTATTTATATCAGATTAGCGCTTAATCACATTAATTAAAACCTTGCGGAAGCATAATCGAAAACCATATTTCTTGATTACATTATGTATGGAATTTAACATCTCAGCATAAACAAAACAAGCCCCTGCTGATCCAGATCACATAAAATAAACATAGGCAGATGTATACAATGTCTCAACAGATATAAACAGGAGGAAGCTTCATAACATAACATAATCTGGTTATGTACAAATACATCGTCTGACATTCGAAGTGTCTATACAAAAGAATAAGCATCCGAGTGCTTTCGATCTCTAAGATCCTTCCTCACACGAGGGCATATACAACATTTACATATATCCCAAAAGAATACATGTGTGCACCACACATCTTCCCTCTACAGGGGTACAAAATATCATCAAAACATCACTGAGCCTCCCAGCTCTCGCTCTGCTGCCACATAGCTAAGCAGATCCTGTCTCTACTAGAGCCTTCCGCCCTGAGACCGCTCCTCTTTGCCAGAAGCGTCACCTGAAACCACATAAGCCCCACACGGGGTGAGATAAACATCTCAGTAAGCTCAGGGTCCTTTGAGGCATCTCCTCCACCCTGGCTCACACTCCATGACACAAGTCATCAAGGTATCACAACCCACTGGCCTCCCGGCCCTCATAACAATACAAGCAAGTCATCTAGCTCTAATGTAAGGTGGATCCAATCAACACCAAACCTCAGTGTGAGACCGGAACTCACACCCGTACCATCCCATCGGGAGCTACCCCTTACGCATGGACGCACGTATATGGTACCTCCGAGAATAGGCAATCAACCGCAACGGGACACACCTATCTCTTGGTCTTAAGGGATCATCATCACCCTGGGATCTCATCAACCATGAGCAAACCAAACTAGGAGGTGCGCTCTTCTCCTAGGAAGGTCCATATCTATCTAACTGGCCAGAAGATCTATCAACAGGTATCATACACGTACAAGCATAGATACAAGCATACATATCATTATGAGTAATGCAACAACCATCAATGCATGTATCATGAATGCATCCATCACTCCCTCAGAGTATGGTGGAGCACAAGCAAGTGGGAAACATCCCCAAGGGACCAAGAACTTACCTGGCAAAGCCGAGCTCTGCAGTTCTTCCCTTGCTCCGTGGCCTACGCCACTGACACCCACGGTATCACGCCCTATACAAGGCATATAGTCACTTATCAATCATTCAGCAATCACACAGTCACAAGCATATAACACGGTTCTCAACCGTCTCAAAAAGGAACCTCAGTCCTTTCCACAACCACAAGTCCTCTAACTTAAGGTTCATCAAGGCTTATCACTCACAACCCATCTCATAGACCCTCAGTGGTCTATCTCATCTCAACAAGGCCTTTGGGTCATCACTAGACTCGGTGCAAGCCAACGTCAGGAGCTCAAAGCTCTATACCGACCAAGGCTTAAGGGTATACATGTGGCTTGAACAGTTCTTTCACACACAAGACACCATTCCATCAGCCTCCCAAGCACATCAAAGCCACCAGCCAAGGCTCTTGCATGTCACAACATAGCCAAGCAACTCAGCATACAACTATACATGCATTACAAAGAGCCAAGAACCAAAGTTCACCAAACTAACAATTGAGAGCTAATACTTCATCCTCACAACATTCTAAACACATGTTTCTAAAGGACCCAAGGCTAATACTAGTTCTATCACAAGTGGGTCACTATTCACCCAAAACCTCAACTCATAAATCAAGCGGTGAATATCGAGTTTCTTACCTCAAAGATGACAAGGAAGGCCCAAGGACGACTCCCCTAAGCACGGGTACCCACGAATCGCCGCCGTTCCTCGCCGAACTCGAGTTCTATGAACTTCCCTTGAGAAAGGGATTTCTCTAATGGTGGGGTTTTAAGGGAAATTGATGAAGGATTATAGCTCACCACGTGTTTCCCACAAGATTAGAGGTCAAAGGAATGAGTTTTGGTGAACTATGATGAAGAAATGAAGCTTAGAGCCTCATTAATGGTGGAAAGGTCGCTGGAGGAAGAAGAAGCAAGGTTTTTGGCCAAAAATTTCGTAAAATAGCCTTAAATACTGGGTCTGCCCGCGTTCCCGCGCTATTCGCGCCAAATACATGTAACAACAGGCTTCCTGGGCACCTATGGCGCTAACCGCGCCAACTGGGCGCATCTGTAGCGCTACTCGCACCAAACTGACGCTATCCGTGCCATAAAACCGCATAAAATGGCCTCTGGAGCGTCTCCCACGCTAATGGCGCCATTTTCACGCTAATCGCGCCAGTTGTTCGAAGGGAAAAGCCTTCTGGTGCAATCTCACGCTAACGGCGCCACTTTCCACGCTACTGGCGCCGCATCCCACGCTAACCGCGTCGTTCCCACGCTGTTAGCATGAGTTTTTTTTTTTGGAAAACTGGGTTATTATAATACTGTATATAAGTTGAAAAATATTTACAAAGTTTATCAACATCATTTTTATTCTCTTGGAAGCGAAGATAAATGATCTCAATATTTGGGTTAATATTTTATGTCTGATCCTTCGAAACAACGAGAGACATCCAGAAGGTCAGCCACTACTCATATACATAATGAGATCGACGAATCAATTTCAAATAGGTCTAAGAAATGTTGATTGTGTAGAACTGAAGGACATAATCGTAGTAACTATCCATACAAACAAGTTGACAACTAATATTGTTTCTACTTTTTATACTTCTATTTAATTTGTATTATTCATTTTATATTAATGTATTATGTTATTTTAATTTTAACAACTATTTTTATTGCTAAATTTTTGTTGTTAATGTTAAAATAATTTATAAAATAAAATTAATTAATATTATTGTACCAAATTATTAATTTACTTAATGATAATTGTAAAAATTAATTAATTATTTTTTAAATTTAATATTATTTGATAAATTATAAGTTAATATTAGTAAAAAAATATTTTAATATTTTAATTCAAATTTAAGTCTTTTATATTATTTTTTAATTTACAAAATAAATAATAATACTTAACATTAATAAAAATATACAAATATAAATATAGAAACTATATTGAATAATATAATATACAAAAATATATTAAATAAAATAATATATCAAAAATTAAGAAAATAA
>PYAF01005081.1:406155-416657 GCA_007407185.1 Glycine tomentella | reverse complement strand
AGAAAATATATTAATAAAATAATATTTAAAAAATATTAAATATTAAATAAAATCATATAAAATATTAAATAAAACTAACATTTATTTATTAAATAATTAAATTAAAATTATTTGAAAAATAAAAATAATTTAAAAAAATTAATGACTTTAAAGTTGTAAAAAATTAATCCTCTGTCTTTAAAGTTGTAAATTTTAAAATAAAAATTAGATAAAGTCATAAAAAATAAAAATTATAACATGAACTATGTATGACTTTTAATTCAAAAATTATAATAAATATTACTACTAATTTCATTTAAATAATAATTAAAAATAAATTTTCAAATAATAATTAAAAAACGATTCCAAATAATCATTTCGTCTTGACGATCACAGCCCACCACGCTGCCTATGACTTCCGTGAACAATGTTATTCCATTTGTAAACTGACTTACCATTATATTATCTCAACAGTGACAAACTTTGCTGCTGCTTGCAGAACTATCCATTCAATCATTCAACGAGATGATAAATGATTATTTTAGTTTATAAATGCGTGAAGCAGGAACAAATTAATTTTAAAAAAATATTATTTAATTTTTAAATATATAAAAAGTATGATAAATATATTTTTAATTATTAAAATTAAATAACAAAATATTCTTACAAAATTTAACAACATAACTTAATTACGGAACTCTTATAAATTTAAACACTAAATTATCAATGGTTTATAAATTTAAAGTCATTTACCGTTCAACGACCCCAACACAACACGCTCTGGAAGCTGCCTTGTAAGTGTGGCATACGCATGACATACCCATCACCTGACCTGACCGACCTTGTCTGCACCACCCGTTGACTACAGTGTCCCTCACTCGCTTTCATCGCCTTCAAATCTCCGACTCTGGACAAAGCAAGACAGAGACATAATTATTTTTATCTAGAAATTAAGTATAAAATCAAATAATTTATAATATTTATATATAATTTTCAAATAATTGAATTATATTTGTTTAGTAAACCTACCAACATTTTAAGCTGAACCACAAAGATATCTTCTATATTAACTTTAAATTTTTGGTAAATTATTATAATAATAAAATTATAATAAAATCAAAATTTTGTCGCACAGTTTATAACTTTTACTATATAAGTTATAAATTAATTACTCAATTTATAATTATAAAAATTAATATTACGTCTTCAGAAAATAGTACCAAAATAAATCTTATTAAATTTTTAATTATTTTCTATCCCTAAGTACCAGAGCAATCATAAATAAATTGTCCTTCTAAATAAAGGCAAGGATTTAGATTTTAGTATTTTTTTTTTGTAAAAGAAAAAACTCTAGATATTTTTCTTACCAAAAAGCAAGGATTTAAACCGTAATTGTTACTTAATAAAAAAAATCTTATGTTTTGTTTTTAGGAAATAATCTTATTTTTTTTTATTACAATGATATTGATAATAGTGAAGATGGAATATAAATCTTCATGCATATTATCCACAATCTTTCTTGTCCAAACTCTTTCTTACTAGGCTGTCTAATTAAATAATCGTATGTTTTAGATCTATGGAAATAGTTGCAGTAAAAGAAAAAAAAAATCTATAAAAAGAGAATGGAAACTAAAAGTACGTATAAATCATGCCAATTAAACTCTTAATATTCCAATATTTGAAAGTATGCGTGGTTAAAACAACCGATTGTTAATTTAACTGCAATGAAATTTGATTTTTTTTAAATAAAATCTCAAACTCATGTACAGTAAATATAATAAAATTTAAATATTTTTTTAGTAGTTGTAATTTTGTTTAGTGTTTTAAATAATATTTTTTTAATAATCAAAGTATTATCTATAATGTTAAAAGGATTAAAAAAATAAAATAAACACAATTTAAAAAAATAAAAATAACAAGAAAAAAACATTGAGATTACGAAGAGTACTCTGAATAGCAAAAAAATGTCCATGATGGAGAGAGACGAGGGAGAAGGCCGGGACTCGACGGAGATGGTTCAAATCAAGCGAAATCAAAGACATTTGTTCAGCAAGTCTAGTCCAAGTTTAAGAGCACATCCCTGGTAGCAAAGGATCCTTGGAGATGGAACAACTTCTAACCCTGACCAGACTTATTAGAAGACTACAACATGTGTTATATATATATATATATATATATATATATATATATATATATATATATATAATATGATTTATATTGAACTCATAAATGACAAGAAATTATAGTTATAAAAATTTACAAATATATTGTTAAACATAAGTAGGGTTGGCAAAATGGGCTTAGCCCACCGAGCCAGCCCGCGTAGCTCGCAAAAAAACGCGGGTTGGGTTGATAATATCAGCCCGCAAATAAAAAATGGGACGGTCAGTCCGGCCCGTAATTTTGCGGGCCAAATGCGGGGCAGGACGAGCCAGTCCGCTGGGCCAATATTATTTAAAATATTAAATGTTAAAATTAAATAAATATATTTAACATATTTTGAAATAGATATATTTTTTTAATTTATACTCTTTTGCACTCTCATAATTAACTTTCAAATTTTAATATTAAAATATTTATGATAATGATACTTTCAAATAGTCTTTCATTACTAACATATTACACTTTGGACAGTTTACATCCGTAAATTTCATTTATAAATGATGTAATTTTGTGAATTATCACATGACATCATTTATTTAACATCAATTTTAAATTATTTAATTTTATTTAACATTGTATTTTTTTAATTATCATATTTATATTTTTTAATAATTTTTTTATTTATTTTTAAAATTAACTTTTTTATTTTTTTAATTTTTTAGGCGGGCTGACCTGCTAGCCCGCTGACCCACATTAAAGAGGGGCGGGCTAGTATTTCCAGCCCACTTTGGAAAAGTGGGCAAGGCCAGTCCGTCCGGCATTTTTTGCGGACTGGACCAGCCCGCCCTTTTTTTACGGACCAACCCGTTTGTCATCCCTAAACATAAGTGAATAAAAGATAAAGAAGATAATCAAAATACAAAAGTTAAATAGAGAAATTTTGACTAATAAAAACAGATAAATGTTGTTATTTCAAAAAGTTTATGTCTTCTTCCTTATTTACATGATTATTTATATTTATTGAATATAAAAGTCTCAAATTCTATAGCGGACTTGAACAATGTACAATGCGCGTCGGAAAGGCTTTACTCTCAAATGATTTCATTGACTCCACTAGTATTATATTTATATGAAAGATATCAAATATAAAGTATGCGTCCTTAAAAAATATTAATTCAAACTTTACAATTAAATTTTTGACAGGTTGGTAATCTATCAAAAGTATGTAAATTGAAACAGGTAATTTGTACTGTCACCATTATTATTATCATACTATATCTTTCATCTTCACTTCATTTCTCGCCCACCCTGTTCTTTCCGACTCTCCCTCCACCTACTATATTTTGTCCTACTCCAAACAACACCAAGAATCCAAACTTCGATGCCTTCTTCTTCTTCTTCCTTTCTGTTTCTCTTCCTCTGTTTTTTCTTCTTACCTTCCGCACCTTCCGACCCGAGAGCCCAGCGAGCCGCGCTGCTATGCACCAACCGCACCGTTTTATCCCTCTCCCGGCGCCAAGTCTTCATCGCCAACTTCCTGGCTGCGATGGACGCGCTGACCCCTCTCACCACCTCGCACGGCCACGGTGCCGTCTTTAACGGCTCCCAAAACGCCACCGTTTTCGCCTTCGGCGAGTGCATGAGGGACCTTTCGCAGAACGACTGCAACGTGTGCCTGGCGCAGTGCAAGACGCAGCTCCTCACCTGCCTCCCCTTCCAGAGAGGCACACGTGGCGGCCGCTTGTTCTTCGATGGCTGCTACCTCAGGTTTTTTTTTTTTTTTTTTTATCGCCAAATGTTTCTCAAGTTGGCCTAATTCTAAACAAGCTTACGCAGTTACCCTTTAGGTCTACTAGCAAACAAATAATATTTATTATTAGTATTTATAAATTAAAAACGCCTCATACATTAATTAAAAAATTACATATTTCAGTTGAAAATTCCAACACATTGAAAGTAAAAAAAATTCTTTTAAAATTTATTTTACAACTCGCTTATGGTTAGCAGGCCTTGATATTAGTTTCTAGTTTTTTTTTTTTTTTTTTTTTGTTAATGGAGAAATTTGTACCATGATCTCTTCCTTCGTCACCAAGTCAAGCTTATAACTCCGTCGGCTACTTCAGGTACGATGACTACAACTTCTTCGGCGAAACTCGAAGCGACCAAGACACCAACGTGTGTGGAAATATTAGTAGTAACAACAATTCTAACAGTGTTTCAAATAGTGCTACTAACAGTAGTAGCGGTGTTTATAAGGCAAATGCTATGGCCTTGGTTCGGAACCTGAGTGAGTTGGCGCCGAAGAACGATGGTTTTTTCGTTGGATCGGTGGAGAGAAAGAACGTGATTGTTTATGGATTAGCTCAGTGCTGGGAGTTTGTGAATGGCAGTGCTTGTGAGAGATGTTTGGCGGATGCTGTCACGAGGATTGGTTCGTGTGCGACGCAAGAAGCGAGGGCATTGAGTGCTGGTTGTTACTTGAGGTACTCTTCGCAGAAGTTTTATGACAATTCTAGCGATGTTGCAACCGCTGGAAATCATGGTGAGTTATACTCTCTGTTTTGGGCAAGGTTTTTTAAATTATGGTTTCAGTTTCATCACAATCCTTGATATTATGGGAGGAAAAAGGAGTTTTAGCAACACAATCTCTAACATGCTCGTTGTAACATTAATTCTCTGGTTGTTTAAATTTATTGGAAACTATAAAATTATGGAAGAGATTGGTTAGGTTGTAGAGGCACAGAATTTTGTGATTCTCAACAAATTTCAATCCAAAGAACATAGACCGGAGTTGTTTTCGGCTGACATCAGCTGGGAATACTTTTTGGCCGGCATTGACCGATGATGTTTTTTGGCTGAAAAACAACCCTGCTTGATGCTGGATAATTAAAATCCAAAGTGTGTTTCTAGCATTTCTCTCGCAGGATATTACAAACAAATATGACTGCAATTACCACAATTGCAGTCAAGATGCCAAAGGGTGAATCCAACATTCTTGGCGTTGCGAAATTGCAACTGCGGACTGTTTTTTCAAAACCATGGTTTTGCCACGTGTTTCTTGCTTAATTCTCTTTGTGTTCTTGGATTTTAATTAGCCTATGGATTCTCCCATCCTAGTAAGTGTTTCTCTGATTATGATGTGGATTAAAATGCATATTTGGTGCCATATGTAGACAATACGACCAAGGTTATAAATTGCGGGCAGTTGCAGTTTCATCGCAATTCTGGATACTGTGAAAAATTACGGACAAATGTTGTTGATTGGTTGCAATTCTGGTCGTGGAGACCCCAAAAACCCTGGCTGACCATTTTTTAAAACCTATATGACTCAAATATACAATATATGTAGCATTTTAAGTAGATATGTATTATTTATTTGTTCTATTAAGTGGTTTTCAAAGAGGATTTTATTCTTTAGAGCAATTTCAGGTGGATCTTTTACCCTTGATGTTTGTATCTGTCATGGAATTTATCTTCCCTTGTGAACAAATAAAATACTTGGAAAGATCACCTTTCTGATAAAATGTCACTAAAGTGGTGTTGCTGAATATGTTATGATAGGAAAACGTACTCTAGCTAAAATTCTGGCTGCGTCTTCTTCTGCCCTGGCTCTTCTACTAGTTGTTGCGGCAGTTGTTTTCTTTAAAAGGAAGAATGTGGTGACAAGGAGAAGAGGTATGAATATTTGCTATTTAGGACTGAGAAACTTAAAGCTGTAAATACTGAAGGTTGTTGTAATTTTGTTCTTACCTCAGAAAGAAGACAGTTTGGCGCTCTTCTGGCCACAGTGAATAAGTCCAAGCTAAATATTCCTTACGAGGTTCTTGAAAAAGCAACAAATTACTTCAATGAGGCCAACAAGCTTGGACAAGGGGGATCAGGTTCTGTTTATAAAGTAAGTATTTCTGATCTTGTGTGTTATTTGTTGCTTACATATTGCCTGACTATATGTTTTTTGTTCCAATTTAGGGAGTTATGCCAGATGGAAATACTGTTGCCATAAAAAGGCTTAGCTATAACACAACACAATGGGCAGATCATTTCTTCACTGAGGTCAATTTGATCAGTGGCATTCATCACAAAAATCTTGTGAAACTTTTAGGGTGCAGCATTACAGGACCTGAAAGCCTTCTTGTTTATGAATATGTGCCTAACCAGAGCCTGCATGATCACTTTTCTGGTTGTAACTTTATATCTAATATCCAGTCTTAAAGAAATTTCCTTTAAATTAACTTTTGCTTATTATGTTCCGTTTGAACTTCTTTAGTCAGAAGGACTTCTCAACCGCTGACTTGGGAAATGAGGCATAAAATTATATTAGGAATTGCAGAGGGCATGGCCTACCTTCATGAGGAATCTCATGTGAGAATCATTCATAGAGACATAAAATTAAGTAACATTCTGCTTGAGGAGGACTTCACACCCAAGATTGCTGATTTTGGACTTGCTAGATTATTTCCAGAAGACAAGTCTCACATTAGCACAGCCATTGCTGGCACACTGTAAGTGCATTGTCTCTTATGTTGTTCTGTATGTGCCATCAATGAGGGAAATACCTTGCATAGGCCTTAGATGACTGGAAGGTGAATTTTGAAATAAAATACTAGCTGCCTTCCGTTAGTTACTGTTTTGTTTTATAATATATATTACTTACTAGCTATGTGAAGGACCAAATGCTTACTATGTTTGGTAGCCACACTTATGTTGGTTGCATTCATTAATGGCATTTTTATTTTTTTTATCTATTCGGCATTGTATTATGATGATTCCTTTGTCTGCATAAATGGTTGTTTCTTTCCTAAGCACTCTTAATAATCCATGCCCTACTGTTATGGGGTTTGTATTAGCTTTTAGCAATCATGTTTTAGTGCAGTCCAAATATTCATGATTGATGAGCACTTCTATATCTCATGTTACAAAATTAAAACAAAAATAAATCCTTTAGTTGATTTCTTGATCCTATAGATTTGAAACATGATTCATATATAACCCTGCATGATTCTCTTACAGTTTATTATGTGTTCATATTAGGGGGTATATGGCTCCAGAGTATATTGTTCGTGGGAAGTTGACTGAGAAAGCAGATGTTTACAGTTTTGGAGTTCTTGTTATTGAAATTGTATCTGGCAAAAAAATCAGTTCCTATATTATGAATTCATCCTCTCTCCTACATACGGTAACTGTTTTCATTTGGAATGTTGCTACAATATACTAATTCATTTGATGTTTTTAACAAGACAAGCATTCTCATAATTCTAAGAACTGTCCTTAGTTGATGATCATTTTTGTGTTCTTTTATACAAGGTTTGGAGCCTTTATGGATCAAATAGGCTATATGAAGTCATTGATCCGACCCTAGAGGGTGCTTTTCCTGCAGAGGAAGCATGCCAACTGCTTCAGATAGGGTTGCTTTGTGCACAAGCATCTGCAGAGTTGAGACCATCAATGTCAGTAGTTGTTAAAATGGTTAATAACAATCACGAAATTCCTCAGCCAACACAACCGCCGTTCATCAATTCCAGTAGTTCTGAATTCAGCAAATCTGGTTTACCTGGATATAATTTTCAGCCTGGATCCAACACTCAGTCTTCAGGGAACACCATAAGTGAAAGTCAGATTGAGCCTAGATAAGTTACACTGCACAACCTTTCTCCAGGACCATTTTTTGTGCTCACAATCCCCAATTACCCTTGTAAAAGCTGTTGGCATTCTTGCTCTCTTGAAAAAGTGTGGTTTCAGTTATCAGCATGGCATTGCCCTTGTACATCTCTGAATTGAAAGGGGAGTGACATAACCCCATATGAACCATCTGCCAACAGTTACCACCCATTATAGATTACAGTTTCACAAAAAGCTGCAAGGTAAAAAAGTTAAATTTTGCCGAAAACTTGTATATTACATTATTACTCAGGTCACCTAGAAAAGAGTCAATAAGCTAATTATACTATATGCTTTTTAACAGTTTGAGTTCTCTACTAACACCTGATTGAGTTTTCTACCAGGCACCTAGAACGAAAGGTGCAAGGATTCAAAGAATTTTACTTATAACCACCAGTGATTATTCATTTACATTTTATTCTTTTATGTAACATTAATTTATATTAAGTTTCTTATTTTATTGTTAACTACTGTTTAGTCTAAAGAAAACTTTCTAACTCCTAAAACATTGTCGTTGTACTATCATTATTTATAATATGCTAAACACTGTAGACTTAATTAAAATTTGCTGTAAAATACATACAGCCTTTGGTTTCAGTAATAGAAATGCCTTTTATTTCATTACCCATGCCTTTGACAATTGAAGAAAAACCTTCCCCTGTTAGATGCATAGCTTGTATATATTTTTATTGGGAGAGGGGCAGCTGAAGATTTAAATTGTAACGTGAAGAGAAAGTTACGGCCAATGAACGTTGAAAATTCAAATGTTGGTGGGGTTAGATTTTGAAGATAGATTAACAATATGAAGAGCAAGCACTCACCAGATGAGGATTTGGCAAAATGGTTTTTATTTCTAGAGTTTTTCTAGGATCAAGAGACGAGAGAACATGAGTGGTACAGAAGTTATAACTTTGAACTAATGTCTTTATTATTAAAGTAAAAGAAGTTCTGCAAAAAAGTTTCCCACTTCTTTTGCATACAATCCTGTCCAAATATTCACGTAATTTATGCATTAATAATTGTCCATGATTGACGGAATTGATTAGCGAACAATAATGAAATAACAATCTTTTTCTTTTTAAGTATGATAAATTAAAGTATATTAATGATTAGAAACATTCAATTTTATTTATTTATTATTCTTAATTTTAAATTCATTATTAATAAGTTGGATTGATCTACATATTAAATACAGTTCTATTAATGATTTTATAATATTTGAATTATTTCAATTTCAATTATAATTTTGCTTATTAGAAAATTTTCCAAGAAATATTTAATACAACACCTCTCATTGATGTTTTAGCATAAAAAAATATACAAATATAATGCATAAAATAAACGTACAAATATAATGGGGAATAAAAATTTTGCAAATCCATAAACTTCAATTTTTACACTTTGGTTTCTAGATGCTTAGGTTACTAAATTTGTAGTCTTGCCGCAAAATTTACCGCAATGAAAATTCCATTCAGGGAATTAAAAATATTATCAAACATCATAATTTAAAACAAAGAGCTTGACTTTGTTTGTCATACAAAGGAGAATTTTTTTTAAGATGAACGTCATGGATTTGAATTTTGAGAGGGTGTTTTGCTACAATATGCTACAAAATTATAATTCAATGTATATGTAGAAAATCTGAACATCTTCAAGAAAGTTTATCTTTTTCATGTGTAACTACTACTATATGATTAAATACATATTTTTTTATTAATTAAAATAACTATTAATAAATTGAAAGCCTTTATCTATATGTTTTTGTTAATTTTGATTACTGAAATTTCTCATTAATTATTTTTTAAGGAAAAAAAACTTCTCATAATGAATATTATAGTTAGAGTAAGTTAAGAGTGATTCACATATTTGATTAAAATGAACAATAATTTAAAAGAATGGTCCATGCATCACACAAATTACCAACTAGTTAAAATAAAGTTACAACATTGGACTAATTACCTAACTTATGCCTAATATAATTACAATACAATTTATTGTCTCAAAATTGATTCTCAGTAGATATGCCCTTCATTAGATTGTCATTGTCTTCTTGTCTCTATTCTTTTTGTTGTGGCAACATTTTTTTTCCCTTGTAATATTTTCTGTTAGATAAATCGTTATTGTTAAAACATGTTACAACTTCTTTTCCATTGCTCTTAAATTGATGAGGTTGTGAATTAAATTGATGATGATCCATTTAGGAAAGTATGAGATATAGAAATATTGTATAAATGAAACTAAAGCAAGAGATTAAGATTGAAAATCAGATATTGAGAATGAGAGACCAATGAGACTATCTATATCTATTTATCTATTTATCTATATCTACCTTCTATACACAATATGTAAAGAAAGTTTGGAGTTTTGCCCGCCATTACATCAAAGTTCTAATTGGACAATAACCTTCTAATTGGATAATAATAGTTGATTTTATTCAATAAATGTATAGCATAATTGAATGTTTTTCAATCGTTGGATCGAAATTTTTATTTCACACCTGTTGTAGATTTGATTTAATAAATATATAGCATACTTGAACATTTGTGGGTTATTAGATCTAGATTTTAAATCATAACATCCATTGATTTGATTAAATGCAAATTTTTTTTTTATTAAAAAAACACTTGAACATTTTAGACCATTAGATTTTTTTATTCATTTGACAAAAACCATTGATTTGATTAAATGCATTTTTTTTCTAAAAAAATGCTTAAACATTTTAGAACCATTAGATTTGTAAAAAAAATTATATTTATTTTATT
>PYAF01005081.1:376220-406055 GCA_007407185.1 Glycine tomentella | reverse complement strand
TCAATTATGTAACACTCACTTAAACATTTTAGAACTCTCATATCGAAACTTTAATTTCATTTCATAGTAGTCATTGAAATGACTCAATTATTTTTAAAATTTCTTACAATGAGTTTTTAAAATAATGATTATTTTTTAAAATTAGATTAAAATCTCATTTATTATGAAAATATACATATATTCAATTTATCACTATTAGTTAATAATTTATGCTGAAATTTACTTTTAAAATATTTATGTTGAAAACGTGCAGTGTTGTTAAAATAAGTTAATTTGTATGTACAAAAAAATAAGCTAAATTGTGATAATTTAAATAATATTTTTAATTCCTAAAAAAAATAACAATTCACCCAATTTGATAACGGAGAATTAATGACAATTAGAGTCAGCTTAACTTCCGTGTTAAAATGGTATATAGCAAAAAAATTAAATAAATTATGATCATTTAAATAATAATTTGAATTCCTAAAAAAAATGAATTATTCACCCAATTGATAACGGAATATTAACGACAATTAGAGTCAACATAACTTCCGTTTTTATTTTTTATTCTAATTACTTTAATAAAGAAAATTACATAATATTAATTAATTTAAATCAATCTGATACAAATCAAGTTTAAAAACGTTTCTGAAAATAAAATAATTAATGATGACAAAATGAATTGAATCAGATTAGTGACATGCACGGATGCACCTACTAATAAGAAAGTTTTAATATTTAGGGTTTATAATGAAAATTATTAAAAATATAAGAAGACTATAACTTTTTTTTATGCGCAAAGCCGCAAACTATAAATTTGTTAACAATAAGTAAAAGCAGATTTTACATAATTTTAAATTATATATGTGAATTTTATTGAGTCATTTATGACTAATATTAATGTATATACTTTTAATTTTTCTCATAATTTTAAGCTTACAAATATAACATTTATTCTGGTGATTAAATTATGATAAGATAATATGACTTTTAGTTTTTCTCTATTTATTATTATTCACTTTTCCTCAATAGTAAAATTCACGTCTAATATTAATTTTAAACAACAGTAATATGACTTTTAGTTATTCTTCAATTATTACTATAATATTTATAGCTATTAATTGATATTAATTATATATTGTCGTTTTATAGTTTTCAAATAAATTGGTAAATTGTATTTTTTACTTGAGCTAAATTAGTTTTATAGTTGTGAAAATTGAGTTGTCTTGTCATTTCACCTTTTTTTTTTACAACCCATAAATTTGACAAAAATATGGTTTAAGATTTTGAGTGATTAACACAATGATTCTTGGTAACTATCTTTCTTTATTATTTCTCAGGATATGTTTACAGGAGGGACAGACACAACTACAATTACTCTAGAATGGTCACTGATAAAACTAATTAACCAACCCACAGTCATGGAGAAAGCAAGGAAGGAGATTGACTTTATCATTGGCAAAGACAGAATGGTAATGGAGTTAGATATAGATAATCTTTCTTATCTCCAAGCCATAGTGAAGGAGACACTCAGGCTTCACTCTCCATCTCCATTTGTATTGAGAGAGTCAACTAAGAATTGCACCATTGCTGGATATGACATTCCAGCAAAGACTCAGATTTTCACTAATGTGTGGGCTATTGGTAGGGACCCAAAGCACTGGGATGACCCTCTTCAGTTTAGGCCATAAAGGTTTCTTAGCAATGATAATGAGAGTGGAAAAATGGGTCAAGTTGATGTTAATGGACAACATTATCAACTTTTGCCTTTTAGGAGTGGAAGAAGAGGGTGTCCTGGAACTTCACTAGCACTAAAGGTTGCTCACACCACCCTTGCTGCTATGATTCAATGCTTTGAATGGAAGGCTGAAGAAGAGGAGGGGATTGTGGTTGTGTTGACATGGAAGAGGGACCTCCATTTATTCTTTCAAGAGCTGAACCCCTGATTTGTGTCCCAAAACCAAGACTCATGTCATTTCCTTTATGTCATGCTAATTACTAGTTCTCGGTGTCACTCAAATTAAGACCAAGTATGAAACCTAGAAGAATTGGATTTTCAATTATTGTGCATTTGTACTTACTAAAACTCAAAGGATATGAACTTTACATTTTAAATTAATGGCTATTGAACAACTATGATGCATAATTACTACTAATTCTGTCTGGTACCAGTATCCATGCAACACAATTAGTCAAGCCTCTTTACATAAACTTCTTTACAAACTTCTTCATAAACACTAGTAACAAGTTAAAAAATAAAATAAACTGAACTTGTCTTTCAAACTAAAAATCAACTTTTGCATTTAACATTTATAGGATAAACTATGAATGAATAAAAGTCAAGTTGAATGAAATAAAGTTGCACAATTATTGTCAACAATACCTTTTAGCCAAACAGTAAGGTATTGATTTAACCAATATCAAAGCAAGTTCAAGGTAAATGTCACACTTGAGATTTGATGTGCTACCCTAGAAATAAAAGGATATACTTTTTTCGTTTATAAAATTTCCATTCTAACAAGCTAATTGAAGACTAGGAAGTAAGAACATTCTGGTACAAGCATCTTAGAATGTGTATACAGGTCTTGTACTGAATAAAGCAAAAAACAACACAAGACAAACACTTAAGCCCACAAAAACAAACTAGAATATGTATCCAGCACCTTAATAAAGACAAAATATGGCCCACACAAGACAGTAACACCTTTCCATTCAATTTGTTGGATAGCATATGAAACTTGAGAGTGGAAAAACAGAAGCTTGGGTGACCTCTAAACACGAAATAAAAAACAGAAGCTTGGGAAACCTCGTTCGAGTCGTCGTTCGCTGTGTCAGCGAGGGGGCACGAGCATTCGATAAACGGGCAAGCCATGATAAGAGAAGAAAGGAGTGGTGATTGAAATGGGAAAAATTGATAATGGTGAGGATCATGGTAATAATGATGGTAGCAGTATTAGAGTGTTTGAGAAAAGAATGTATGTGGACGTGTGGGGTGGGAAGTTGTGGATAGATGTTTTGAGTGCAACATTGGAGTATGGGCTGCTATTTTCAACACGGCATTACTATTATTTTCAACAAATTGTGCTTGTGAATAACAACCTCATGTACACATGAACACATACATGGAGATAGAGCTGAAGAAAGTTATTATTCAGAATTGTCAGCTTATATCATTTGAAGAATTGCACTACATGCAGACACACTATACACTGAGGAAGTGAAATCCCATAAAGGGAGAAACTAATGCAAATGCAGACAGATGCTACAAGCACAGAATCACATCCTTCTTTGAATTTTGAAATTAGATCATTCACACATAGAATCAATCAAAAACAAAACAAAAAACTGTTATTACATTAGCACAAAAAGAAAGCTAAACTCAAAAGACTAGGCTATTGGGTGGGATAGCCGTATAGCTTAAGTACCACATTAAGCTTCTTATTATACTCAATGTATGACTCATAATATTGCCACCTCCTTTAAGAACTGAAGTTTACAGAGGCTTCACCCTATTGACACAAACCCTGCCAGATAGTAGCCCCTTTCCCTCACCTATCAGTATTTGGTACATTACACCTTAATCTAACCTATAAGTAGCCCTTTCCATAGTTCAACGCTCAACAAAAGCACTAATTGTTATGACATGCAGCATAAATGGAGAGTCCAATCCAAAACTAGTCCATTAAGTAAGAGAACTTCATAGCTTAAGTATCACATTGCTCAACATAACATACATGAAAGCATCCCATTAACAATTAAGGTGTCACTCAACTCAACAAAAGATAGGTTTCTCTTTTTTGTGACAAAAAAAAACCTTAAAATACCCAATTAAGAAAAACAAAATACAATGTCGTAAAGACAAAGAGAGTACCTGGTAAGCTTGTTATCTTGTTCACTCTTCATTGGCAGAAGCCCTTCATCAAACACTAGAATAGGCTTAACCCCAAAATGGTGCAGCAAATTTACTTTGTGCATGCAATACTCAATGTGCCTAAAACACGTCAATAGACAAGCCAATCTTAGTTAAGCCTTTTGGGGTCCCATAAAATGTAAATTCAACTCAACCCCAATTCAAAAAATCGAACTTTTACTAGCTGGGTTACTCCAAACAAAAATCAAAGAAAAACCCAATAAAATAATGGTAAAGAAAAGTGTGAAAAGGGGGTTACCTGGTAGTGGGTATCCCTTTGCAGAGTTTCATGCTGCAAGAAAGGGCACCTTTGTGGAGCCAAGAGTAATTAAAACAAGGCAATCACAATCTAACCCTATAGTTTGATGTAACTTGTAAGAGAGCATCAATGAGAAAAGGAAACATAAAATGAAGTAACAAATGAAAAGTTTTTAAGAATATTTACCTAAATAGTTAAGCAAGTGATAGTTATATAACTTTCAGCAATTTATGACAGAAGCTCTGGTCATTAGAGAATTCTGAAGTAAATACTCCATTACCATACACGTGACGAGTTCAACCCCTAAACACGAAATCAAAAACACAAGTAAAACAAAAACTCCAACCATCGAAATCTGAAACCCATAAACCAAAATACGATAATGCTATCAAACCTGGTTGTGCACAAGACCAGTACACGTGATGAGACCAACACGTCAAGAAGGAGTAGCGGTGGCCACCACCGACTGAGGGAGCCCACGACTGAGAGCCGGAGGGAATCACGAAATTAGGTCGCCAGGAAGAGTGCACGAGGTCACGAAATTAGGACGCGAGGAAAAAACAAATGTCTGAGAGGGAAAGCATGACATAGACATTTGGGGGAATTTTAATTCAAAGACGGTTTTGAGCAACCATCTTTGAATACCAGGAAACAAAGATGGTTCTCAGTTCAACTCGTCTTCATTTTACAGTATCTAATACGGTTGTTCTATAACCGTCTTCGTAAATAACAAATTATTTACGAAATTGCCACCACCTCATCAACTAAGACGGTTATGCTCCAATCGTCTTTGAATGTGCGTCTTTGAATGGGTTTATTGTAGTAGTGCATACTCTTTTATTTAGATTAGATTTAAGTAGTTTCTTATTTCTTTCTTTGTCTCTCAATAGATTACTTATCACTGTCTATTTCTATTTCTCTTTTGGTAAGCATTTTGGTCCCTTTTACTCTAATTCTATTACTTCATTTGATATTATCTACATAAAAGAGAAGAAAAATCTTATACCAATACACCATTTAATGAATTAAGCAAGGACTAGGAAATAAACATTGGGAACCAAAGTACTACTACAACATCATCTTACTTTGAATTTATTTGGATACAAATCACAAATATTTTTGAGAGATTTTCTACTGAAAATACAAAATTATTTTCAATAGAAAAATTCTCAAAAGCACTTAAAGAGATTCTTTATTGTCTTTCATGATTTCTTCTGCATGTGATTGCTTTGCAGCATTTAATTACTATTTTTGTGTATTTTTTATTCATTTCTCATTTGATTGTTATTTTATTAATATTTTATATTTTGACAGTAATTATTCAAGTTTTTATATATAATCTTATATTTTTTTTAGTATTATTATATTATAAATTATTTATATGTTTGTGATTGAAACAATAGTACGCAAATTGAAAAGCATCAATGATCAAATATATGGGAGGAGCTGCTACCGACTTTTCATGTTATTAGGCTGCTTTGTCTCCCATAATTCACTCTCTTCCCTTCTAATTCGATTATAAGATATATGCAAAATGAATATTCATACCTGTGTTTCTTTAAATTTTTTTTTCTTTCACTTTCTTCTTTTCAATTCTTTGAAACATTTTAACGTAAAAAACTTATCTATATATAACTACTGCAAATTTAAACACTTATCATTATTATTATATTAAATAGATAAACCCGACATCTTTCAAGAGACAAATATTTGTTAGCAATAATAATAATAATAAAGTTATTTGATAATGTTTTCTTTTTTGAAAGAAAGTTATTTAAAAATAGTCAATTATAAGACGCCTTGTTTTCATTCTCATGAAGCATGTATTGCTATCAAAAACAGTGATGGCAGAATCAAGAGCAAAAACTGTCAATATAACAAGTAACAATAAGCTAGAGCACAACACCACTATCTTTGTTCCAAATTTTGTGGCAACAATGGAGAAGATCAGTGAACAGAGACGCGACACCGGTTATGGCACAACAGTTGTAGGGACAGGAGGACCAGACACTAACTATGCATATGCTCAGTGCCATGGTGATCTCTCATTACTTGACTGTGTGTTATGTTATGCTGAGGGTCGCACGGTTCTTTCCCAATGCTTTCTTATAATGGAGATCGCATATTCCTCGATGGTTGCTTCATGAGGGCTGAAAACTATAGCTACTATGATGAGTACCCAGGGCCAGGAGACAAGGCTGTTTGTGGAAACACAAGGAGGAAGAGCACAAATTTTCAAGCTGCAGCAAACAAGGATGTTTTGAGTGCTGTTCAAGCTGCACCAAACAATGTAGGGTATGCTAGGGAGCAGGTTTCTGTGGCAGGAACAGCAAATGATTCAGCCTATGTTCTGGCTAATTGTTGGAGGAGTTTGGACACAAGGTCTTGTAGAGCTAGTTTTGAGAATGAATCTTCTTCAATATTGGGGTGCTTGCCCTGGTCAGAAGGGAGAGCATTGCACACTGGATGCTTCATGAGGTACTCAGACAGAGATTTTCTTAACAAGGAACAGGAAAATGGAAGTTCAGAAGGTAAATAAATTGCATTTTTATTCTTCACTGTAAATGAGTATTATGGTTACTTTGTTAGGATCCAGCTTTTAGCAGTGTGAAAAATTTAGACCTAATGGTGTGAGTTCATTTTGCTGACTTGTGCAGATAATGTATTAGTCATAGTGGTTGCAGTGGTCAGTTCAGTGATTGTTTTGGTGGTTGGAATAGCTATTGTGGCTTATATCCGCAAACACAGATATATTCAAATGAAACGAAGAGTTAAACCCTAAACCCTAAATGACTTGAATATTTTATCATTTGCTTGTGCTAAGTATGTCAAACACAGAAGTCACATCTTTCCTAGTTACAAAACAGAATATCTTTGTAACTGTTTGTACTACGTATTTATATCATAGTCTCCATCTCATTCCTCTCAGTCCTATTTAATAAAATGTGGAATCATCATTGTATTATCGTACAATTTTTTTTAACAAGTTCCTTATCTCAATTGTCATTCTGCTTTCTAGGTTCAAATGATGCAGAAAAGTTAGGTAAGAGCCTTCACCACAATAGCTTGAACTTCAAGTACTCTACACTTGAAAAGGCTACTAATTCTTTTTATGAAGCTAACAGGCTTGGGCAAGGAGGATTTGGAACGGTTTATATAGTAATTTTTGCCTCTACAAACCTACATCCCCATTCCCCACCATATTTTACATTTCAAAGCCACTCTTAGCAAAAAAAATTATTGCAGGGAGTTCTTGCTGATGAAAGAGAGATTGCTATCAAGAGATTATACTTCAACAACAATCATAGAGCAGCAGATTTCTACAATGAAGTCAAAATAATTAGCTGTACGTGTGGAACACAAGAATCTAGTCAGACTCTTAGGATGCAGTTGTTCAGGACCTGAAAGCCTTCTATTTATGAATATCTACCTAACCGAAGTCTTGATCGCTTCATATTTGGTAATAATTCAACTCATGAAATAGACTCTCATTTCAGATTCGAAAATCCCTCCATTTCATGGTTAGTCATGAAATATCAACTTAATATATTTTTTCTCAAAAAAAAAAAAACTCCATATATTCTAGATAAAAATTGTAAAGAACTAATCTGGGACAAGAGATATGACATTATCATCGGGACAGCTGAAGGATTGGTTTACCTGCATGAGAACTCCAACATTAGGATAATCCACAAAGATATAAAAGCCAGCAACATCTTATTGGATGCAAAGCTTCGCGCTAAGAGCGCTGATTTTGGTTTGGCCAGATCTTTTCAAGAAGATAAGAGCCACAATAGTACAGCTATTGCTGGAACTTTGTAAGTGTTTATTACCAATAATGCACTTTTTTTACAACTAATAATATACCACCGTTCATCATTGAACAGATTTTAGTAGAAACCAAACTCTGAAGAAAAATAGTAATTAATATGTATTATTATGCATAGCGAGAAGTCTCTGAAAAATGGGATACGTACTTTTTGTTTTTTTTAGAACGGATCCTGACACAGCGGTAAAATTGTGTCTTAGTGACTTGTTGATCATGGATTCGAATCCGGAAGCAATATCTTTGCATATGCAAGGATAAAACTGTATACAATATCTTTCTCTTTTACCTTCACATAACGAGAAGTCTCTGAACAATGAAGTACTTTGTTTTATATCTTGAAATAGTGGTACACTCATCTTTTGCTTTTGGACTAGCAGGGGTTATATGGCTCCAGGTTACACACGGTCAATTAACAGAAAAATCAGACGTATATAGCTTTAGAGAGTTACTGCTAGAAATAATTACTGGAAGACTGAACAATAGGGGCAAAGCATCAGAATATTCGGACTGTCTAGTTACAAAGTAAGTTGCACAATATAAGTTAATTTGTCCTAATTTTTTTCAACTAGTTAAGACAAGATTGCATGGTGAACTGACTTGTACCTTTCTTTCATTAATCAGACATGGAAGCATTTTCAGTGAGGGACTGCAGAACAATTAATTGATCCATGTCTAGTGTTGGATGACAACCATAGAAGCAATGTCCAGAATGAGATTGTAAGAGTGTTGCACATAGGACTTCTATTAACATCATCAACATCAACATTAACATCAATAGTATCTTTAACTTAAGTTAATTGGAGTCAGTGATAGATAAATTCAATGATAGATATGAGGAAGTTGAAAAAAAAAGGGGAAGAAAATGGAAAAATAGGATAAAAGAAAAGAAGAGTGAAAGAAGGAGGGGAAAAATAAAGAGGAAAAAAACTAAAAAGAGACATTATGAAACATAGAGAGAATAACGAGTCTAACCCTTCCCACCAAGCTTATAGTTTTTCTCCATTTCGTCCTAAGACACACCTTCCACTAATCTATATATCACTCCATTAAGTCTTTTTTAATTATCTTTCCCCAGGCATGTTTCGGTCTACCTCTATCTCTCTTTGTGTCGAGTTCTTGGTAACAAACTCTTATTCTTATGGGAGCATGCAGAGGTCATCTCAATCTATACTCCCTTCATCTTTTCACTCACTGGTACTACTGCTACCTGTCGTCGAATATCTTTATTTCTTATCTTATCCATCTTCATATAACCACGCATCCACCTTAACATCGTAATTTTTATTATCCCTATTTTATGCTCATGTTGTCTATATGCTGGTCAACATTTAGCTCCATATAACATTACAGGTCTTATAACTGTTCTATAGAATTTTTCTTTTAGCTTAAGAGGAATTTTGCGGTCACACAAAAATTCAGTTGCACTTTACCATTTCATCCACTTAGCTCTGATTCTTTGATTTACATCCTCATCAATCTCTTCACCTTTTTGCAAAATTGATCCCAAGTATCTAAAAGTATCTTTCTTGAGTACCTCTTGACTAAGTAGATGCACAGAGTCTTTATTACCATCTCTTACCAGTGAAAACTCACACTTCATATACTCAGTCTTGCTCTGGCTTATCATGAATCCTTTAGCCTCCAAAGTGCTTATCCACAATTCAAGTTTCATATTAACACCTTCTTTGGTCTCATCAATAAGCACAATAACATCTGCAAAAAACATACACCATGACACTTCCTCTTGAATATATTTTATTAGTTCATCCATCACTAAGGCAAAGAGATAAGGACTAAGAGCCGAATCTTGGTGTACACCTACCGTGATAGGAAAATCCTTTGATGTTTCATTATAAGCTTTCACACATATGGTACCCCTATCATACATATCCTTGATTGCATTAACATACTTTAATGGTACTTTTTTCTTCTCAAGAGTCCACCATAAAACTTTTCTTGAGACCCTATCGTATATTTTCTCAAGATCTATGAACACAATATGTAAGTCTTTCTTCTTTTTTCGATAACTTTCCATTAATTGTTGCATCAAGAAAATAGCTTTCATGGTACATCTTCTTGGTATAAATCCAAATTGATTTACATAAACCTTGGTCTCCCGCCTAAAGTCATGTTCAATAACTCTCTCTCACAACTTCGTAGTATGACTCATGAGCTTAATGTCTTTATAGTTAGAAAAATTCTTGATATTTCCCTGGTTTTTGTAAATAGGTACAAACATATTTTTCTTCCAAGCATCATACATCTTATTTGTTTGAAGAATCTTATTGAAAAAATAGGTTAACCATTTTATTGTCACATCCTCTCCACACTTCAATAGGCACATCATCGAATCCCAAAGCTTTATTATTCTTCATCCTCTTCAAAGCCTCCTTAACTTCATGTGTATTAATTCTACACACAAATCTTCTATTCCAATCATCATAAGCGTCCTCCAAGTCCACCTCACTTTTATCGTCATCCTCATTAAAAAGTTTGTTAAAGTATTTTAGTCATCTTTCATTTACATCTTCACCTCTTACCAAAAGCTTTTGACTTTCATCCTTAATGCATCTAACTTGGGTGAGGTATTTACCCTTCTTATCCCTCATTTTTGCAAGTTTGTGTATACTTTTTTCACCATCCTTGCTCCCAAGATTTTTATACAAATCGTCAAAAACCTTACCTCTAACTTCTCGCACTGTTTTACCTGCATTTTTTCTCGCTACTCTAAACTTTTTCAAGTTTTCATCATTGGAACTTTTATGTAAAGATCTAAAGCATTCCTTCTTCTGTTTAATTTCCTCCTGCACCTCTCCATTCCACCATCATGTTTTCTTTGTAAGAACTATGTTTCCTTTGCTTTCTCCCAACACCACCCTTCCCACTTTTTGGACACACATAGTCATCTTATTCCATATTTCATTTGCTTCTCCAATAGACTCTCACGATCCTTCACGCAACATACTTTTCTTGAAATCTATTTGTTTTTCCTCCTTTAGCTTCCACCATCTTATCCTTGGGTTTTGAGTCATCTTCCCTATATTAATTACTTTGTTGAACCGAACATCTAGAACTATCAACTTATGTTGTATAGCGACACATTCTCCAGGGTAGACCTTCTAGTCGATACAAGAATTTCTATCTTCTCTTCTATGCATAAAGAAATCAATTTGATTACAATTTTGGCCACTACGATAAGTGATAAGATGAGACTCCTTTTTTTGGTAAAATGTGTTCCCTAGAATCAAATCATAGGCTAGTACAATTTTCAAGATATCTTCTCCAATCTTTTTTCTCATCCCATAGCCAAAACCTCCATGAATTCTATTATAACCTCCATTGTTTTTACCAACATGACCATTTAAATCTCCTCCTGAGAAAATCTTCTCTTCTCGTGATATCCATCTCAAAAGCTCCTCCAAGTCTTCCCAAAATTGGTTCTTTTCATTTGATTGTAGTCCAACTTGAAGTGCATACACACAAAAGATATTTAAAATTAAATCACTCACTACAAGTTTAATCATCATAATCCTGGCACCTTTCCTTTTGACGTCAATGACTTTATCTCTGAAACTTCTATCGATCATAATTTCAACCTCATTTTGACTCTTGGTTATACCTGTATACCACAACTTGAAACCGGTGTTATCCATTTCCTTGGTCTTTTCTCCAACCCACTTAGTTTCTTGCAAGCAAACAATATTCACTTTCCTCCTGACAAAAACATCTGCTAACTCCTTCAGTTTACTTGTTAATGTTCCTATGTTCCAGCTTCCCAATTGCATCCTTAACCCCTGGATGGTGTTTTCCCGTCACATTCGCTCATCTGCATGTTGGGACCCTTGCCTACTGGTCACCAAATCTGGGTGAAAACATGACATCTTGCCTTGCGACAAGGACCCTAGCTCACTTATCACTACATCCCGGGACAGGTGTAGCGCCTTGCCTTGTGGCAAGGGCCCTAGCCCATTTTTCGCTACATCTGGGGCCCAATGTAACGCATAATTTAATAAGCTAAATTATGCGTTACAATAGGCCAATGTAACACATAATTTAATAAGCTAAAAATTTAGCCCTCTCAATACATCATATCCCAGGTAACTAAGAGAATGCAGAGAAAAAATACACTATACACAAGGGTTACAGACTGGTTTCACTTGTGATTGCCAAATAACTTGGTCAGGCTTATGCTTATGCCATGGAACTGGCTACCAAATTTGTTGAAAGTTTGGATAATTATCACTTTAACTTCTTTCCTAGCCTACACACAAGGAGAGCAATTAAGCCAGATTCCCCAGAAGGGTAACGGGAAGCAAATGGTGCATAAATTACATATCTGGATATGATTTGTCATTGAGAAAAATTGAATGTATTACTAGTTTACAATAAAAAGCTACTATTTATTTGTGCTTTGATCTATAAAACATGTTTAATAGTGATGCATCTCACCAACATAGTGTGATATATAATCATACTATCTCATAAGCATGTGATCAAGGTCCGATTTCAAAGTCTTTGTGTTCATAGAAATATGTCTGTTAAAAGAAATGAGTCCCTTAATGAGTATGACGGATCGGTCCAATCCATGAAACCTACATTTTATCACACTAAAATTATATTCGAAAAAACATTTTAACTAATTTTTTTTATCTTTTTTTACTAGCTGAAAAACTTGTTTGACTATTCGATAGACAAATTTTTTTTGTAGCTTCTAGCGGTTTTTGAAACGTTACTTGATGTAGTACTTTTTAAAATGCTAGTATATAAATTTTTATATTTTTTTATTTTTATCCTTAATATATTTATCTAATTTCATGATTATCCTTTTAAAATAAATCATGATTTTATTATTTTTCTGTTATTTTACACTTTTCAGCTACTTCCACAATTGCTTTTATTGAACACTCATAATTTAATAAGCTAAATTTTCAAGTAGTTTTGTCAAACATATCCTAAATATTAAGTATCAACATTTATAGTAGTCTCAATACTAAAAGCATCAAAATGTTTTAACAATAGTCCAAATGACGAATACACACCAACCATACATAGTCATAATGTCTGAAGAATGAAGTGTTATTGTCTTAAAAACAAACATAAAACATTCTTAAATTTAAATACACCATATTTTGAAGTTCACAGACTAGCCTGTGAACCCGTGGATTAAGCCCGTGCAATATTTATGAGTATCATGGACCGAGCCTAAAATTGCCAATGGGTATGTGAATTTTCTTTTTTTAAAAAAATAGGTTTATTATTTGTCATGTTTACGAGCTTAACAGGTCAATTCGTAAATCTGGGTCTACATACTCACCCCTAGTATTTTGTCTTGAATTATTGTATATTTGTGCAAATCCTATATTTCACTCATGTATGAAGTACCTTGCATTGATTTTCAATTAGTGAGATATCTAGTAGCCAACAAGCAACTTTGAATTTCTCATGTTCCATCTAGTCATCAATGTGTGAATCTCCTCACTAAAACTCTTGCATTTTCGCACCACAAACTTCTAAAGAACAAGATTGACGTTGTTTTTGCCACCACAATCTTACGGAGGCGTGTTGAACTATTAATATGATAGAGTAATTAATAGTTAATACAATTTAAATTCAAATTGTAGATATGTTAGAATTTGTTATTCCATAGCATTATATATACATATATATATATATATATATATTAAAGTCTACATTAATTAATGAAACCCTAATTCTATCATTTTTTAGGGAATCAACCTCTTTACTTGATATGGGTTTTATTATCTTTTTATTATCTTTTAAGTCTTTAAATTTTTTAGGATTTTTATTTTTAGGCTATGTTCGGCAAACTGTTTCAATTAGTTTCTGACTTTTTTTAATAGCTGAAAATTTTGTTTGATTAATTGGTAAATAAGTTTTTGTAAATAACTTCTAACGTTTTTTGAAATGCTACTTGGACTAGCATTTTTTAAAACGTTAGCTTATAAGTTATAACTTTTATATTTTATTCTATTTTTATCTTAAAATATTTATTCAATTTCTTTATTACCTTTCTTAAATATGTCATTTTACATTTTTTAACCACTTCAACAATTCGTTTTATCGAACACTTATAATTTTATAAACTAACTTAAAAACTTCCAACTATCCACTACCAACTAATTTTTCAACTAATTTTTTTAAATATAACTTTAATTTCTAAACTTTTTTTCACTAAATTTAGTCTTCTTCTTTTTTTTTTTTTTTTCCTATGGTCCCTGATCAAAGACTAAAGGTAAACATTAAAAAGAGGAAAGAAATATTAACCAGTTAAAAATTCAAGAATCAAAATCTAAAATATCGAAAAATATAAGAACTAAAAAGATATTGTCTTGTTAATATAAACCCACCGTGCCACTAACTTTGTCAGCTAAAGTGAAACGCAATGTCCCCACTTGTCCGGCAGATCCAAGTGCCAATCATCCGTTGCATTCTTTCTTGTGCATGGAAGCTTTGAAATGAAAGTTAAAGAATTATAAACTAAAAAAAAAAAAAAAAAAATCAAATTACCAATATCTGCATTCTCGACGGATAAATTCACTAAATTGACGGGGATGCCACATATATGGATACGTTTGTTTTACTTGTAATTGTTTTAATATTTTAGTCTTGGAAATATTTTTCTGATAATATAATATAAGAATATTATTTTTGAGTATTAATAAAAAGAATATTTGGTTAATTATTAAAATTGGTTGGGATTTTTTTATTTTTGGAAATAATTAAAATATGTTTGGTTTATTTTTCCTTTAAATATATTATAATTATTAAAATATTTTTATTATAAAAACTTTTGTCATATTTTCATGTATTTGACGATTACAATATTTGAAAAAAGTAATAAAAATGTCTATTAAAAAAGAACATAAGAGGAAAAGAAAAAATTATTGAGTTGGATGAACATTAATTGGACATGAATAAAATTTGGAGAATTGAAAAAAATTTAAGCACATCATAAAAAATAAATGAGAATAATATAATAGTAATTAATAAGAAGATATATATATATATATATATATATATTTACTCATAAAAAATATTTTGATCCTATGAAAATAATTATATGGCTATTATGTCAGGACTAAATATTAATAAAACGTAAGATTATATCTTTCTAAAAATAAAATATAAACATTTAATTTTTTTAATGGCCTCACATAACAAACGTGCATAATTTTTTGAGTCTTATATTCTCGAGAATAATCCTTCAAGTGGCTATATATTAGGCTAGAAAAAGGTTGTCAGCTATAAAAATTTAGGAATGCTTTATGAACGTATCTAAGAAACACTTGTGTGGTATTTGTGGATGGGAAAAAAAAAAACTAAAATCAAAATCAAAATGATTTGATTGCTTTGGAAAAGCATCAATTAATTAGAGCTCTATGGAATATAAAAATTCGAAACGCATCCTACTCTAAAATCTACTGAGATTTGTTTTGGTGAACCCGAGAGGAATTCAATGACAATTGACAAAGTGATTCGTTAAGGAGTAATTATTAATTGGTTTTAAACTATGTGTTACTATTTAGAATGCTTCACTATTTTTAGACTTAATTATATAATTAGTCCACTAATTATAATTAAAATTATAATTGAAAGTTTAGTTAGATTTTTAATTATTAAAAAATTCAATTAAATCTTTTAATTATTAAAAAATTCAATCAAGTCTTTTAATTGTTTAAAAATTTCTAACATTTGTTGCTTAATGAATTATTTATTTATAAACGTCATTGCTTAATTAATTTTTTTATTATTGAAAGTGATCTACATATCATATTGAGTTTCTTAAAATTTACTTCAGTTATTAGTGAGTAAAAAAGTATTTTCTTAATATTTAAGAATTATTTAAGGAAATAATATAAAAATAACTTAAAATTATACTATTGGAACAAAATATAAGTTACTTAATTATGATATAACATTATAAAAACTAATTAAATAATATAAAAAATTAAAATAAGTTGCTTAAATTATACTCAGTGAATATATTTTTATAACACAATTATGCCCTTTTTATTAGCCATGAATAATTTGTAAATAGACATAATTTGTAAATAGACATTTTTATATTATACAAAATTATCTTTTTACAATTGTATTAACAGCCAATATAAAATGTTGCCATTTTTAAATCAGTGGTTTTGAAAATCAATGACAAAATTTATTGTTTTAAATAAGTTGAATTGATAATAAATATAAAAATATCTATTTTATCAACTAAATTATCAGATCTAACATAAAAGGTACGATTATATTGTTGTAATAATTAGATGACATGTTTGATCTTTTATCAATGAAATAACTCAATTCAACTTTTAATTATAATAAAAATTCAACTGTATAATTAAGTCTTTTTTATCGTTTTAAATGGAGAGGAAACAAAAATGCGACTAATTCGGATACGTGGATTTTGATATGCAATGCAACTAATTCAGATACGTGGATTTTGGATTTACATATACAAAACAATGAAAGATAGACAGATATGTTAATTTTATGTATAACACCTTCAGATTATGTTTAATCACTCTAGTAGCTTATACATTAATTAACTACTTTATAAACTTGTTTAACCCATTAAACTTGTTTGATATACAAAATTATTTTAGTGAAATCTAGCATATTTTCTTAAGTTTCTTCAACTAATTTATTAAAATAAATTAGTTTATAAACCACTAACTTCATTTATAACTTTAATATATTATTTGAAATCCTTTTTACTTCAAATAATTTCTTTTCATTATTTTACATTTATCAACTAACTTATTTTTTTATTTTACTAAATACTTTTAATACAATCAACTAACAACCTTTTTCAATTGTTCTGCCCCTAAATTATAAGCTTTGGATTAGACCGCCACAACCTAAAGAACTTTGCTGCTCAAAACAATATCTTGTTCTTTTCAGGTGATTGAAAAAAAAAAAAAAAAAATTATTCAAAATAATTATGTACACGATAGATTTTAGGAGAACCAAAACAACAAAAGCATACCCATTCACGATGTCAACAGTAGATATTTATCATGATTGAGAATACAAGTGAAGCGAATAAATTACACTATCATTCCCCTCTTTTTTTGCAGGGAAGTAATTAAGCATTTCAATGTCAACCCCTTCTGCTTTCAGAATTTACAGAAAAAAGCACAGGAAATAATAATTAATAATTAGGATATACTTTTGAGTGTGTACGAGCCATGCACATGCACACACCTCATTCATCAGTAAGGAACCGACCGGTGAGACCATCCACCATAGAGAACGGCATGTTCTCAGATGGTTTCCAGTGACGCTTTCTCTGATTAATAAACCAGTTGTTAATTTGCTTCTGGTCTAACCCAGTTGATTTAGCCAGTGCAATCTTATCACCTTCCTGAAAGATCAACAAGAAACAAGCTTTTGATAATGTAGGCTTAGACTTAATTATATTCATTAACTGATCTCAAGCAATGTTTTTCCTACAATAAACCACTGAGAGTTTTAAAGAGTTTTATAATATCATTTACTCACACGAACCAACCAACTATACAGTGAGTTTCTTAACTTTTATAATAACTACTTTAAAATTCGTACCAACATTGCATAGTCATTAAACTCAAACTGTACACAATAGGATATAAAATTTCACCAACTTCAAGCAAAACGTAGCATCTATTATGTATATTTACCGTAGGGTATGGCCATTTGTAGTGAATATTCCACCACTGAAGCAGTGTTTGCCTAGCGTCTTTGGGCAGCTTACCCCTCTTTTTCTTCTTTGAAAATTCCAATTTCAAATAACCAATGTGACTTCCAAACTTGCGTAAAAGCCTATCCTTCAGCTCTCGATCTTCACTCCGTAATTGGCCATCTTGAGGATCACCATCTCCAGCACTAAAACCTTCTTCTGAAGATACACCCCCATCATCTAGCCAAAATAGAATCAAGACCAAAGTCATAAAAGTAACACGGTATTGTAAGTTAATAATTGTAGCAGTTTGTTAACTTACAATATACTTCAAGAACAAAAATAGTTCTAGCATATTTTCTTCAACAAGAGATGTTCGGCAAGCTAAAATTCATATATGCTAAGCGGGCATTTTAAAAATTTAGTGTTTACGATATCAATAACATTTTAAATTGTAAGCACTACTAATACCCTCAACAATTTCTCACTTTTAATATCTTTTTACCAATATTGATCACTATCATTTTTTACGCTTATTTATTAATTATAAAATTAAATTAATTTTCTCTATACCTACCCAATCCCTCGTATTTAACGTTCACAAAAGATAGAAAAATCTTATTTCTTTTTACACTAACATTTACACATTAATCTTTATAATTAAAAAATTTCCTTCATCATTTTCTATTGTATACTTTAAATGAACTTCTTTTCTTTTATTTTCTTTTTCCCTATACAACCAAGGATTGTGTTGGAAAAAAAATCGCTTTTTATAGAAATAATACATCTTTCATTTGGTGACACATCTGATTATTTAAGTGGAAAGAAAATAAGAAAAACAATTGTGTTTTATTGTATTTTTATAAAACTAAGGACAAAACAAAAAAAAAGTTAATTTTTAAAATAAAAATCAAAACACATTTTTAGTAATTTCTTTTCCCTTTTCCTCATTTCCTCGGTGAAATGAACATTTCGGGTCAACTCTTTTGTTAATTACGATTTGCGAATTTGTTTTGAATTATTATAAAAAAAGAATAAGAAGTAACATTGTTATAATTTTTAACTAAAAATTATAACCGATGTTATAACTTCTGTTATTTTTAACTAAAACTGAAAAATATTGTACAATTTTAATTAATTTTTATTTTTATTTATTATCATTTAGGTTTTTTAAAAAAAAAACCTAAATGATAATAAATAAATAAAAATGATCTCATATTGTCGTTTCCCTCGATTTCTTTCCTCCCAAAGAAATCCAAGGATGGCGAAGATTGCTTACTGGGCCAGCAGGCCACGGGCAGGAAGAAATTTACTGATAGCCACTCAATCCGACAAGGATTTGACAACCACATTGGACAACAGTGTACACACTTGACCTTACCAGACCTGACCTAGGTTGGAAAGAAAACTAATAATAAACGAAAATCAAAAAGAAAATCAGTGGTCAGAGAGGCAAGTTCCATCCATTGTCAGTAATCAAGCCCAACGAAAGGGACTCAAAAGTTTACTTACAACGAAGCAAGCAAACAAAACAACAACCTTCCCTAATGGCCCGTTGTTTGGTGACAGAAAATTAAATAGAAGATATATAACCAGTAAAATAAGATGAGATTTCCTTTTATATTCTACTTTTATTAAAAACATTTATCTAAATTCACATTTTATTTCAGGCTAAAACCATATTATTGATCCTTAACTCGAGTGAAGACAAACTCAGGGTTAACTACGGTATAATTACACAAACAAAACAGCACGAGTACGCACCTAGACTTATAGGTATCAGCTACTGCATGGGGCCCAAACATCTAATTCTTTTTTCTCTTTTATCTTCTTAAATCACCAGACAAAATTCGACAAGTTTTTTCATTATTTCATCAGCAATTATATTTATATATTTTATGATCCCTTTTTTTATGGTAAAAATTTGTTGTGTACGAAAATTGGGTGGGAATTAACCTTTGTGCCAAAAATCTCTATCACTCTGTACAGAATTTAATAGGGCTGATATATGGCTCACAAGTAAGTACACAATACAATTTCTGAACTCAAGATAGATTCTTAAAAAAACTCAAGATAGATAGCACAATAATTTAAGTAAATGATATCAATGCCTTTATAAATCTCGCCCCAATCGTGATAACTCAAATAATATCTTTTAATGCATCAATCTTATACAAATCATTAGTATTTTTCTTTTTTTAAAAGATTAAACGATTTCGATAGAGTTAGACCATATTTCTATGCTAAAAGAAAGTTTAGATATTTATAGATCGAACATTAATAAAGTCATCACGTGAGAGAATTTGAACCTACATTGTTGTAAAATAGATAAATATATTTAGACATCTAAAGTTTTATTTCTACACAAAGACAAACAAGGAAAAAAGTGGTATGTGTCAATAGTGTTTAAAATTTGAAATGCCTAAACATCATTATCCTTGTGAAATATGAATCCAATTTTTATCAAAATGACCAACCTATACTGCCTTAAATTGTTCAAAATTACTTGGATCCGTTCGATTACGGTGAAAGACAACAGAAAGCGAGTAAAATAAGATGAAAATCATATTTTTACATTTTATTTTAATTCAAAACTTAAATTTCAATTGACTTTCATTATATTTCATTTAATTCAACGGAATGAATCCTATTTGAGGCAATTAAAAAAAAAAAACATATCCGGGAAATAAATAACGGCATATATAATTAAAAAGAAAAAAAAAAGTTGAAGGTGAGTGAAGACAATAGGATTGTTTTGGTTGGAAGTAGGGAGCAGTTTCCAAAAAAGTGTGAATGTTTAGTCGAAGGTAAATAAGAAAGAGAGCCCACAAGGAAAGCAGAAGAGAACAAAATATCAAATCCAAGGGCAATTGGCAGGGCAGGGCGTTGGGAAAGATCTAAAATGGCATTGAACGTTCTATCAACACAAAAAAGCTGCTTTTTCCCCTCAGCGACAATTGCGGGAGTGCATGTGAAAGTTTATCACACTCTTAAATTTAAATAACCCGCTGCACACGGATTTTCCATTTTGTCTACAATTATTAGTATTATTTATACTACCTCCACAAGCCAAACAACCACTTGGATTCTTTTTTTAATTACCCTTTTAAATTACCACCTAAAATGTTACAATTTCTGAACTAAAAATCATAATTAATATTATTAATTCAATGTTTTTAATTAAAATTATAAAATATTTTATGACTTTAAAGATATAAAATTAACTTTTTTGTTTTTACAATTTCAAAGTCGTTCAAGTTTTTTTTTCCACACTTCAAAATTGTTTTAATTTTTTTTGAGACTTCAAAGTTGTTAATAATATTTTTTCACAACTTTAAAATTGTTTTAAATTTTAATTTTTTGACTTTATAGTTGTTAAAAGTTTTTTTTTTGTTACGACTTTCTATTTTTTCAAATATTTTTTAAATATATAAATTATTTAATTTAATTATTTAATAATAAATATATTATTTTTTAATATTTTCCGCATCTTCTAATATTATTTAATTTAAAAATATACAAAATAATATTAAATAAAATAATATTAAAATGTTAAATAAAACTAAAAAGTATAAATAGATTTATTTATTCAATAAGTAAATTAAAAATTCGTTTATAGTTTTAAAAATTATGTAAAAATAGAATTAATACTACGTAAAAACTGAAAAAAAATTAAAAAGTTAAAATCGTAAATTCATTTACAACTTCTAAAAAAAAAAATTTAACAACTTTAAAGTAGTAAAAACAGAAGAAAAAAATAATTCAATTTTAAAATTATAAATTAAAACAAATAACTACAACTGATAAATATTTTATCACTTCAGATAAAAACAAAACAGAAGTCTGTAGCATCGGTTACAACTTTTAGTTTAGAAAGAGTGACGTACTCCTTTTTAGATAATAATTCAATACGAACCTCCAAATAATAAATATAAAAAAAAATTCCAAATGATGATTTTGCCTACCACCACCCATAGGTTGTTTTCTACATTTCATGCTTTTGCAGTTTTTCCATAACCCATAACCCAACAAGCTTTGGAAAAGAACCATGACCATCAAATATTTGCAACATGGATATGAATATGATACTTGCATGTCACTTATTTTTTCATTTTTTGATCGGTCAATATTAATTGTTAAATGTTAATTTTTTTAGTGAAGGAATTCGAATACACAACCTCTCCCTCCTTCCCTTCTTTTCCTTTTACCAACCAACCTTATATCTCCACTTGCATGTCATTTATTCCTTCACACTATATCTTCATGTTACTTTATTAAACTTGTGAACTATTAATTTTATTTTCATATAAATGAGAAACCGTGTATGAAAAATGAAAATCATCATTTTTTTCTTTACAGTCTTTATTATTAACTTAAGATTTTACTTCTAGGATGAAAAAAAAAGCATTAAAACATCACCCAGAAGAAAATGTAAAAGTAAAACCACGAATGATAAATAACATGTTTTCTGTCCTGTGCATGATCCTGGGGTTTTATATAATACTCAAACATCAGTCACCCAAAAACGAGCATGCAGTACAAGAGAACAATAACTGCACAACACGAGATCACACTAATCCGTATAATCTAATTATTTCTACCCACAAGTAAATATAGACCCATTTGGTAGCAACACAATAACATGGCAAAACGGGTATATAGCTAATACATTTGAAAGTAGTTATATGATTCTTATAATTAGGGGGAAAAAATACTATCGTTTGTTTCTTACGTATAGAATAAGAAGATTGATTTAGCAAAGATGATTATAACTAAGCAACATTGAAACACATCACAAACCAAAGTCAACAAGTGGGCAAGTTCCTCAGATGCCTAATGAAGATTAAAACCAGTTTCAAGTATTAATAAAGAACTACATGACATATTTAGTAGATGGAGGGATTCTAATTGTAACAATATTAAAAATAAGAAGCAATTCAATCATTTAGGGGGATCACATCAAAATGAAAAGCCGTTCTCACATTAGACGTTCAAGTAGTGTGTGAAGACTAACAAATGATACAAGTTGAAATACATATAAATGCCAACAACGACAATAACTAAAAACTATAATTTGAAAAGGCAAGAGTTTCAAGACAGCAATAAACTTAGTAATTTAACCCAAACGAATTAAAGGCCCTATCAATGCTATTAATAAAAACATAAATTTGCCACACTGACAGCTAACATAAATTCATGCTAGCACCAGAAATTTGCTTCTAAAAATACAAGATCTAATTTGATGCCTGCAGAGATTGCAGTAAAAGGGAAAATTAAAAATCAAAAGAACAAAGGAGAAAAAAACCAAGGAATTTCAGGTCCTGTCAATTTCGCTTTTCAAACACAGGTTCAAGAAAGATAGGTTTGGAGAAAGAATGATTAAGGAGAATCCATCAAAGCATGCAATACAAATTCATTAACGAGTTAAAAATCACCACTTAAAAGGTAATCTGTACTTCCAAACATAAAACTATAAATTATGTTAGTTGCGAACCATAACCCACCTGACCATACTTTGCATTTACAACGTTTGTGTTAAATAAAATATTATTAATGACCACCACGACCCGCATAATATGCCAGCCTCAACATAGTGAGCAATCTGATTCTAGCATAAATGAAATATGGGAAGGGAAAAAATCCTAAGCAAATTGGTTAATTCCCACAGAATCAGGGTATAACATATATCTACTTCTGTTTGATAATATTTATATATATTTATATATGATGAGAAAGCAAGGATGGAAAAGCTATCAATTTCCAATAAGATTGAGTCGTATACTTAGGCAATGCAATTAACCCTTATTTAACATAATTTGAAACTTTACGAATTTAATGCCTTGAAAGAAAGAGGGCCAAACAGAATAAACCTAACCACAATTATGCTGGTTTCATTTATAAAATTTTCATAACACATAAAATTGCAAAAATCTAACATTACTTTAGCTCCAGACAGACAATATCAATAGATAATTCGAAGAGGGGCTTCTTTAAATCTAAAACAACCTGCATCAGCCTTTAAAGTATGAAAGCAAACATGCTAAGATATGATCCTCAAATCCAAAATGGCCAGATTTAAATGTTAAAATATTATAAAATAAAATAAAAAAGACAATTAAAGGCCAGAAATTTGTTTTTACAGCAAAGATAGAAAGAAGAAAATTTTCCATCTATATTTCTCACACATAAAAAGAGATAATAAAGAGATAAGACAGTACCACCACATTTGGAGTGTGTTACCGAATCATTAACTCATAGTGTTGAATCACATGTTCTGTTAGTACTACTATCATCTAAAGAATATGAGAGACACGTGAATTTCAGACACAAGTAGGATTTAAAAGACCCAAAAGTCATCTCTAAAGCTAGTTGCACAATGTCATCACGTTTAAAATACCAAACAACTAACAACTAAAGAGAAGATGAACAAATTGTCTTGATGAAATGCACAAGTTTGTTTGAGAAAAGTCAACTTCCAAAAGTTGATATAACGGCAGGAGTTAGTAATGAGGGAAGCAAAGGAGTTATTACGGGAAGCAAAATATAATAACGTTATTATCACAGCGAGATAAATGTTCCCAAAAAATGGACATGATCAAATATTAATCATGCGTCTTATCATCACTCATAACTAAAAAAACAAGTATTTTGAGGCAAGAATCATTACTAAACTTGTTCGAGTGAGACTTTTAAAGTGGACTCGATCAATCCACGGGGGCTGGAAGCAATATTACAAATGTGATCTTTAGGGACATTTTTTTTTATCTAATACTTATTAAAAACGTTACTAAAAACTATTGACGACATTCAAAAAATGTCGCAAAATTATAAATAAATATAACTAATATGTTTTTGCAACATTTATCGTATAGTCTATGTTGTTAAAGCCTTTTTGTGACATTTTTAGACACCATTTGATAAAATACCGCAAAAACATATTACTAACATTTATTCTTTATTTGACAACATTTTTTTTAATGTGACCAAAGACTTTTAGCAACATTTTTATTAAGTGTTGGACAAAAATATGTTGTTAAAAGTCACATGTGGTAGTGAAGACACAAAAACGGAAGACTAAAAATGCAAAGCTGTGAGAACGTTAAAAGGACCATTTAAGACCACTGGGTGTTTGCAAAACATCTCTTATCTATTCTTTGGTCAGTGTCAAGTATCTACAAAACTAGAAATTCAAAGTCATGTTCGTCAAACTAGAAAATTCAATGCCAGGACAAATGCATAAAGAAAATTAAAGAAAACAAAGAGTGTGTGAAGAGAACAAGTCCAAGCAAGACAAGTCCAAAGATGATAGCAATTAATTCAAAGACCCATATAAATATGAAACTGAGAAGTGAGAAGAACAAGGTGAAGGGGGAAAAAACACAAGAATATAGATCTAAACACATAGCAGTCCTTGAATGACCAAAACAATTCAAACTTTCTTAAGCACGGTCACAGTCTCACATTGAAAGCACCCACAAACAAAGGGTTTTTAAAGTTACACCACATTAACTACAGAAAGCAGTGTAGCAGTTATGCACAAACCAATGGAAAAAAGAGTGAGAAGCCCATCCAATAAGCTTATTAGGGTTTTCCACTTTTTTTCTTATGTAACTTCAAAAGCTGCAAATCATGTATTATTTGCAAGCATATATTACTGATTATCATAGAAGTACTAGTATACTAGTAGTATTCATACTCTCAACCAATCAAAGATTACTGGGTCTAGTTAACCTCTTGTAGTTTTGTTTCTACTCAGATTAACGCTAAAGCACAAAAAACGTGAGAGATGAGAGAGAGTAGTAACACGGCAAGCGCAGATATCAACAAACACTGAGTAAAGAACCAGAAAGAGAAAATAAAGAAGCAAAAAAAATGAGTGGAAGCAAAGTAAAACAGAAACTGACTACTACTACTAACCGGAAAGTGTTAGGAGAGAAGAACCACTGCAGAGATCGGTAAGCTGTGTTTCGATCTTGTTAAGGAAGGTGGTGGCTTCGTCAAAAGGCCGCGTCAGATCAGATTTGTATTTCACCAGCATGTCACAGTAGGTTTCCTGAAACATCATACCAAACAAAAATCACACACAAACACAAAGTAAAATAAATAAATCAGTGAGTAAAGTCTCGCATTATTACTTGGCATGGGTTAATGTGTGTGTATGTATGCGAAAATATGTAATAAAATATAAAACGTGCGTGCGTGCTGTGCGTGTGCAGGTATGAGAGAGAAGAAGGAGAAATGGAAGGAAGAGGGAGGGGACCATGAACTCGTCGAGTTCGGGATCGGCTCCAACGCACGTGGAAACAACAACGTCTCTCTTGCAAACGTCGTTTTCTCGTCGGATTTCCTCTAACAAACACGCGGTTTCTGGAGGCGCTCCCACCTGTGTAACCATATTTGTTAAAAACAGTTATGAACAATTGCATCATAGTAAAATAAAAATGATAGTTGTTGTTAAACAGAACGAAGAGATATATAAGGAGTGCATCATTTAATTTAATTTAATTTAATTACCTTCTGGCAATCGATGTAGGCTTGGAGGAGGCGAGGGTAGTGAGGATGAGAGGCGATTTTGGCTTTGATGAGAGAAGAGGCGTCGTTTTGACGCTGAATTTCCGGTGCGATGGTGGCGCTAGGGTAGGGTTCGGTTTCGTTGCCGGCGGAGAGAAGGTCGGATCCGAACATCGGAATCCGGGCGGCGGAGGACATTAGGAAGCTGTGGTACTCCGCCGGGAATATGTTCTCCGGCGTCATCAGCGCCCTGTCCGAGTACTCCGCCATGGACAACACGCCGTACATTTCGTCTTCCATAACGCTGCGTCTTCGTGTGTAGCTTCTTCGCCTTTTTTGCGTCGTCGCGTCTTTGTAGTGTGGCTGAGGCGGTGTTCTAGAAGAAAAAATTGCAAAGCGAACAACAACAATGCAGCACGATATTATTCTAGTTTTATTTTATTTTTATTTTACGATTATGATTAACGCTAACTAGTTTTTTATTATTCGAAGCTGCGAAGACAGGAAAATGATTTTGACAAAAAAAAAAAAAAAAAGAGTGAAATCGCCACACTTACGTTCACTACTGCAGGTACGAATATCGATGAAAATGGAGATTATCTGATTTATATAATAAATTAATTAATCTTTCTGTAATAAAATAATAATATAATTAAACTAAATATGGATGGAACTAGAATTTAGGATTTGGGGAGAGTGATTATTTTGGTGAGGAAGCAAGCAACACACAGCCAGTGGTGATGTAAAACAAAACGGAAAATTATATTATTATTAAGAGAGGAAAAAGAAATAGTAGTGAAAAAGGGACTCAAGTTGAGCTTCTGAGGTTGATTTTCTTTTTAATTAAACTATTGCAACTTGAAAGGACACCTAACACCTGAAATTCATGTATTTTTTTTATACACAGAAAAAATCTTCTGATCCAAAAAATATTTATATTTAATTCATTTCAAAGAAATGAGTGGATTTTGAACCCCTCTCTTTAGATTCTGTCTTGCTCCATTAAAACCCCTTTCTTTATATTAAAAAAAAATAGAATCTAACTAATCAATTTTAATAGAATTCACATTCCAATTACAATTTTAACATTCACACATTTTGATTTGAGTTGAGTTCCACTTATTATCTGTTCATGTTTAATTTTAATTTAAAATTGTAAGAACTTCACTAACAGGAATTGTTTTGTGTGTAGGGAAAAAAATCTAGGTACGTAATAGCTTGGGATTTAATTAAAATTTGGGTTGTCTAGGCCAAGCGGCGGGGCCAGGTGGTGGTAATCTATGACCTTTCCATGACCTTGCCTGTTGTTATCTGCTCCTATGCCTTGGAAAGGAAACTCCATTGGTCCACTGGCCTTTAATTTGTAAGTGCACTTGAATTATAATTTTGGAGAGAAAACTTTTTTTTTAAAGAGGATTTTCGAGAAAACTTAGATGTACTTTATTTATACTATATTATTCTTTAATGGATAGAGTTTTATTTCACTAATCTGCATAATCAAATTTATATTAAAAGATTTTGCAAATTTCTTAGGTAAAATTTTAATTAATTCTTATTAGTCTAGAACAACAAAAATACATAGCACCTAAAATAATGCATATATCTAAGTTTTTTTTTCTATATTTTTCGTTGTGTAAGTTTATTAATATTAATATTCTCACTATTATGTTCCTTGACTAAGTTCAGTGATTAAGTAGTCAGCTCCCTATGGTTTACCATACGTCAACTATGTGTTTCGCAATGTATTTTCAATTTTGTTTCTTTTTCATTCAGAGAGGAGTATTTATTTTCTCTTTTATAGGCCAAAAAAATATGACACCACACGCAAGTCTCTTTAGGACAAAAAAACAAAACAATTTCAGAGTTGACGATGGTTGTGTCGTAAAAATCAATTCCTTTCCATAGTTAATTGGATGTACAAGTTTGTCTAGTCCAAAACCTAATTTTAAATTATTCTTGTGTGTATATAAATAATAATATATTACTGTAACTGTTAATTTAAATATTTTCTGACGTTTTAAAAAAAAATCTTTAAAGCCCATCATTTCTGACTAATTTGATAAAAAAAAAAAAAAAGTTTTACGAAGAACACTCTATAAATTTTAAACTCATGACAATATGGATTTGTTACTGAAGTACATTATAAAAGTTTTAAACAATTCTACTAAATATCCACATATTCAGTTCTTAGTAGTTTTCTCATCCATCCTCGAGCAATTCATAACATTTTTTTATGAAGTTAAATGGTAATTTCGGTCCTATTTAAATTTTTATTTGCATTTTTTTGTTTTTCTATTTTTTCTGTAATTTTAGCTCCTATATTTTAGAGAATTTACAATTTTGATTCAATCTTTAATTTTGTATACATTTCTCTTGGTCTAATTAAACTCTAGATTTAACATATTAATTTAAGGAATCATGAAGAAATAACTTAATTGATTAAAATGTAAAAATAAAAGTATGCAAAATTAAATATTATATCAAAATTACGATTTTAAAAAAAAATGAGAGTTGAAATTTCAAAAATTAATAACTATACAGATCAAAATTATAAACTAAAAATTAAAAGAAATTAAATTAAAAATGATATCACAAAACTAAAGGTCCTGAATACGATGACTACTAAAAAAGAAAATAAACATCTAACTTTTTTTGTTTTACTTTCTTCCTTATACCAAACTAAACATTAGACTATTAGAGTGAATTCTCTAATACACTATATGAAATAAATTGTATATTTTCTTAGGTTTTATTAAATAGGAAATAAATTGTATATTATCAATGCAATAGAAATGGCCATAAATGTATCCCTTTTCGAAATATATGTATGTTCCAAGTGAGGCTTGATCCCATATTAATGAGGCTAATTGTTTTACAATCGTTTTTTCACTTTATTTGTTGCAATCTATATGGCGCTCAAATTTTGCTCCTTTGAGAAAGCGTACCTTGACCAAAGCACTAATATTCCGCGCATTGCAACTATTGCTGTTGGAATCTTCGACGTACTCCCTTATCTTTCAATATGTGAATAAGTGAAAGGAACCTGAGTTTTTGGTCATAATGATTCGATTCATATATTCAATCATGCACTAATAAATAAACAAGGGTTGATTGTTACAGGCACAAATTGGTTCTACACAACTATCACATAGACTTTTGTTTATTGAAAAGGTTAATAAGACTCAACAAATTGTTTTTAGAAATACATTACACTTAAAATGACAATTTTGAAGGACATGGGACTTGGCAGGGCTGTTTTCCATCATATAGGTTGCTAGCAAGATATTTCCACCATTGATTGTCATTCATTGATTATTATTTTTTTGCTTAAACTAGCAGCTGTTTGACTTAAAATTGGTGACATAGTGTCCATAAATGCAAAAGTATTGATATCAATACCAATCTATATTTAATACATTAAATTAATACATGTGCGTGTTTAATAGATTTTGATACATAGTAAAATATATTATTAATTATTTTATAAAATAACCATATATGGCTTCTGATATATATGATTTTCTTAAAAAGAAAAACTCTGATACATTTAAGATGTTGTTAAGTTAAGGTTTAAGATATGCTTGGTACCAATGGTATCTAACTAGCTTATTTGGTTAACTAGATTATGCAAATATTCTTGTTACAGATTTTAAAAAAACAAA